>JAWQFJ010001395.1:25000-40000 GCA_034096865.1 Theodoxus fluviatilis
CCCTGCAAAGTGAAGTTGATTTGAATGTGTCCTTTTCCATTCCTAAAGTCTGTCTGTAGTCTTTCGCTCCCAGTCCATAGTCTGTCTAGTCTGATGCAGTTGGAGTTGCATGAAGTGACTCTGTCTGTGTGTGCACCTATGTGTGTTTGTGTGTGTTTGGAGGTTTTAGAGGAGTGCAGATGAAGATAAAGATGAATGGAATTGTATGGCCTGACAGCTTATGTAGGCTATGTAGGCATTGACAACGAAAAGCACGAGAACTGTTTAGACTCAAAGCAAGTTAAATCTCAAATTCCTTGTCATTCAACCTTACAAATCTCTTTGAAAGATGTGGTGGATGTATTCCTTCCCCAGGCCTCAGGGGGAGAGAGGGGGGTGAGGGTGACTGAGTGTACGTTCCCGTGTTGCAGGAGAAGGAGGGACTGACTGTGGACCTCAGTCCAGGAATCTGCGTGACCCACATGCCAGATGACTACCAGGGGGCAGGCTCTCTCTCCTTGCAGGGCTTCAACTACCAGAAGTTTCCATAGCAACAGCTGGCCACCACTCCACTTCTGTACCCCCCATCATGTCCGTCCTCCCCATCATGTCCGTCCCCCCCATCATGTCCGCCCTCCCCATCATGTCCGCCCTCCCCATCATGTCCGTCCTCCCCATCACGCCCGTCCCCCCCCATCATGTCCGTCCCCCCCATCATGTCCGCCCTCCCCATCATGTCCGTCCTCCCCATCATGTCCGTCCCCCCATCACGCCCGTCCCCCCATCACGCCCGTCCCCCCATCATGTCCGTCCTCCCCATCATGTCCGTCCCCCCATCATGTCCGTCCCTCCCATCATGTCCGCCTTCCCCATCATGTCCGTCCTCCCCATCATGTCCGTCCCCCCATCACGCCCACCCTCCCCATCATGTCCGTCCTCCCCATCACGCCCGCCCTCCCCATCATGTCCGTCCTCCCCATCATGTCCGTCCCCCCATCATGCCCGGCCCCCCCCCATCATGTCCGTCCCCCCCATCATGTCCGCCCTCCCCATCATGTCCGTCCTCCCCATCATGTCCGTCCCCCCCATCATGCCCGCCCCCCCCCCCCCCCCCATCATGTCCATCCCCCCCCCATCATGTCCGTCCCCCCATCATGTCCGTCCTCCATCTCATCGACTGTCAACCACCAACTCCATATATCCTTGCCTTGTGTCAGCTTACAAACCCCCCACCCCCACCCTCCTACCCCCCCACTCTTGCTTTCCTACCTCTGCCCCCCACCACCCCCCTTACTATCCTACCTAGCCCCCCACCTCCTGACATCAGGCAGCTTGGGTGGTCACCAGATGTTGCTTCATTCAGTTGCAAGCAGCAAAGGACTGCCAGAGAACCCATGGAAGTATGGAATCTCCTGGAACTGTCCATTTACAGAGCAGCCATTGCTTGTCCTCCACCCCAAGTCTGTTGGGAGGGCCGTGTGAAAAGTGCCCTACAACATAAGTTAGTTCTGCACGAATCAAGGTTGTGCCTCTGCAGAGTGGCGCTGCATGTAAAGCTGTGGCACTGTGTGTGGAGCAGTGGCGCTGTGTGTGGAGCAGTGGCGCTGTGTGTGGAGCAGTGGCGCTGTGTGTGGAGCTGTGGCAGTGTGTGGAGCTGTGGCGCTGTGTGTGGAGCAGTGGCGCTGTGTGTGGAGCAGTGGCGCTGTGTGTGGAGCAGTGGCGCTGTGTGTGGAGCAGTGGCGCTGTGTGTGGAGCAGTGGCGCTGTGTGTGGAGCAGTGGCGCTGTGTGTGGAGCAGTGGCGCTGTGTGTGGAGCTGTGGCGCTGTGTGTGGAGCAGTGGCGCTGTGGCGCTGTGTGTGGAGCAGTGGCGCTGTGTGTGGAGCTGTGGCGCTGTGTGTGGAGCAGTGGCGCAGTGTGTGGAGCAGTGGCGCTGTGTGTGGAGCAGTGGCGCTGTGTGTGGAGCAGTGGCGCTGTGGCGCTGTGTGCGGAGCAGTGGCGCTGTGGCGCTGTGTGTGGAGCAGTGTGTGGAGCAGTGGCACTGTGTGTAGAGCTGTGGTGTTGTGTGTGGAGCAGTGGCGCTATGTGTGGAGCAGTGGCGCTGTGTGTGGAGCAGTGGCGCTGTGTGTGGAGCAGTGGCGATGTGTGTGGAGCAGTAGCGCTGTGTGTGGAGCAGTGGCGCTGCGTGTGGAGCAGTGGCGCTGTGTGTGGAGCAGTGGCGCTGTGGCCCTGTGTGTGGAGCAGTGGCGCTGTGTGTGGAGCAGTGGCGCTGTGGCGCTGTGTGTGGAGCAGTGGCGCTGTGTGTGGAGCAGTGGCGCTGTGGCGCTGCGTGTAGAGCTGGATGTGCAGGCCGCCACAGCTACACTGCCCTCAGCTAATGTGTCCATTGGTCAGCTCAGTTCCACTGGTCTACCGTCTTTTCACTCACAGGCCCAACATAATCTGCAGAGCTGGTTTTGGCAGCTGTTGCAGAACTCTGGTGAAGCACACTTGCACTGTGGCCACGACCGTGTAGATGGATGCTACAGTTGTGTGGTTGACTGACTGAGTCAGCATCTCAAATCTCTTCCTTCTGCAGGGTCTGCAGTCATGTTTGTTGGAATAACCCACATTTGAATATTATGATCGTTGATAATAGATTAGTTGAATATAGAGGATACTTATAGGATGAATCCGTTTAAAGATAAATTATTTATAGGATTAAATCTGCGAGATAAGTCACATAAGTCAGTTGTATCCAGATGTTTGATCTGCTGTTGTTTGAATAACCTACATTTGAAAATTATGATTGTCTATAAAAAAAATGAATTAAACATAGAAGTTAGTTAAGGGATGTATTTGCTTTCAGATAAGTCATTTACATTCAAGTACAGTAGTCGCCGCTTATTAAAAACACATTGGGACCGAACAATAGTGTTTTTAATAAGCGGCGTTTTTATTAACCGTTTGCGTGTTGAACATGTCCATCAGTAATGATGTAAATCCGGACCGGACAAACTTTTTAACAAACGGCTGTTTTTATTAACCGCGCGTTTTATAAGCGGCGACTACTGTATCTATTTCTTTTGTCTACATTCTAAATTGTCCTTCACTCACATTCTTTCTTAAATTTAGTATTCCAGAGTGGCTGTTGATTGCCAGTTTTGAAATCCCATTGGATGAAACATATCAGTGATAAGGAAAAGTGAATGCTCCTAATCTCATTCTTGATACCCTGTTTTTTGTTTATGCAAGGTTTACTGTTCATGTTTATATGTGGAGATGAATGCATTTGGTGTAAATACGTTGCAGAGGGAGAGAAATGTGTCAAAGTCACTCCTGTGCCCAGAAACCTGGACAATAAAACATGCCTTTGCTGTGTAGCATGCCAGTGTGCGTCGTTGTCCTTTGCCTCGTGTCCTAATTCTCTCCCAGCTTTGTTAGGGACACGCATTACATGTATAAAAACCGTTCATTTCCCTGTATTAAAATAATGTCATTTCATAAGTAATTCCCAAATGAGATGGATGGATGGGTGGGTGGGTGGGTGGATGGAGCTTGCAGGCTATATAAGGCCACAATGTTGATGAGAACACCAGCTTTAATCAATATATTAAACAAGAAGGGCAAAGCCCATACGACTCACATGCTTGACCTTGACATGACTTTGACCTTCAGGTGACCTTCAAGGTCAAGGTCAAACAACTAAACCTAACAATGACATCATACACTAAGAACTGCTTTACACATTTTCCTACCAAAATACATGTGACCTTGACCTTGGGTGACCAAGGTCATGCAACACAAATCTGTTAATTCAAGACATAGGAAGCACAATGGTGCTTATTGGCACTTTCTACCATGAGATATGGTCACTTTTAGTGGTTCACTACCCCATTTTGGTCACATTTCATAAGGGTCAAAGTGACCTTGACGATATGTGACCAAATGTGTCTCATGATAAAAGTATAACATGTGTACTACAATGTTGTGATGTTTGGAAGAGTTATCTTTCATAGTTCAGGGTCAAGGTCACTTCAAAATATGTATACAATCCAACTTTAAAGAGCTCCTGTGACCTTCACCTTGAAGCAAGGTCAAGTCACTATGTATGGTTTTTGACGCCTTGTCATCCTACACCATCATGCCAAATTGGGTGTTGATAGACTTAATAGTCTCCGAGAAAAATCCAACGTTAAAGTTTTTTACGGATGACAGGACGCCCGGATGCCCGGATGCCCGGACGGACGACACGGCATGAAAGGATAACACGTGTACTACAATGTTATGAAGTTTGGAAGAGTTATCTTCCATAGTTCAGGATCAAGGTCACTTCAAAATATGTATAAAATCCAACTTTAAAGAGCTCCTGTGACCTTCACCTTGAAGCAAGGTCAATCAAACTGGTATCAAAAGATAGGGATTACTTTACCCTATACACCATATATAGGTCAGGTATCCAATCTCAAAAACTTTAGAGAAAATTGGGAAAATGTGAAAAATCGCTTTTTTAGACAACATTTACGGCCCCTGTGACCTTGACCTTGAAACAAGGTCAATTCACTATGTATGTTTTTGTACGCCTTGTCATCATACACCATCATGCCAAATTGGGTGTTGATAGACTTAATAGTCTCCGAGAAAAATCCAACGTTAAAGTTTTTTTACAGACGCCGGGACGGACGACACGGGTGAGTACATGCACTTCTGGTATGTCCCAAATGAGAAGACTATCTTGCCATCTTAGGTACAATAGTTCGACACAAAGCTAGAGGATGGTACAACTTGTGCCAACTATGTAAGGTTGCATGTATGTATGTATGTATGCATGTATGTATGTATGCATGTATGTATGTATGCATGTATGTATGTATGCATGCATGCATGCATGCATGTATGCATGTATGTATGTATGCATGTATGTATGTATGCATGTATGCATGCATGTATGTATGCATGTATGTATGCATGTATGCATGCATGTATGCATGCATGTATGTATGTATGCATGTATGTATGCATGTATGTATGCATGTATGTATGTATGCATGTATGTATGTATGCATGTATGTATGCATGCATGTATGTATGTATGTATGTATGTATGCATGTATGTTTGTGTGCATGTATGTATGCATGTATGCATGTATGTATGTATGTATGCATGTATGTATGTATGTATGCATGAATGTATGTATGTATGCATGCATGCATGTATGTATGTATGCATGCATGTATGCATGCATGCATGCATGTATGTATGTATGTATGTATGTATGCATGTATGTATGCATGCATGCATGTATGTATGTATGCATGCATGCATGCATGTATGCATGTATGTATGTATGTATGTATGCATGTATGTATGTATGCATGTATGTATGCATGTATGTGGACTTGCAATGCACTGGTCTCCCCCCATGAGAGAGCTCAAAGCATGTCACAGTCTAGGGAAGAATGTTTTCAACTTTAAGAGTCATTTTCTCAAGAATTCTGTATTCCCTTCCAAAGAACTGCTGTGAAGGAAATGCACCGGCCACAAGTTAGTTATGAAATTCATGTGTGCTGATTTCAATAAACGTTGGTTTGAGGACCTGAGGTTTCTTGGTGGCTACTTTCTGTGGAAAACTAACAAGAGGGCTTTCTACGGCTTATTGACAGAAAATGGTGCACCACACAAAATGTGCAAGCAACGCCATATAAATCACAGAAGAGAACTTGTCAAAGAAAACTTTATCATTGTTGTCTTTCCTTAGTGGAGTTGGCATAGTTTATTTACAGAAACAACTACTGGCTCCCTGTACACAGAGAAAAGTCTACTTACACCATGTGTTTTCCCACGGGCAGCAGAATCGCATGCAAACATACCCACCCACCCCCCGATCCCTCAGCAACCTGGCGACATGAAAAACAATGCACAAGATGGAGACATGTGTCATAGTGCATTTCATTCCCTCACTCAAAGCACACCAAGGCAAAGGTCAAAGTTCATTTCCGAATTAGAGTTGCCTGCCTTTCCAGGGCATCTGTCTCCATCACTAGCACACATCCCTCACTCACAACCACACTTGGCCCTGTGAGTGATGAAGTTCAAGGTCACATGTCAGTGCAGGTGATTAAGTTCAAGATCAAGTGGCAGTAAGGCTGGAGTTCAAGGTCACTTGGCAGTGCGGGTGATGGAGGTGAAAAAGCCCAGCATTCGGTCAAGGTCGGCCTTGGTAACTCCCTCCATTTGCAAGTCGTCCACCCCTTGCTCCAGGTTCATGGTCACTGTCAGAGTCTGCAGCCCAAGTAAAAAAGATGTGTCACACAACATCTCTGTCACAGCCAATCTTCATCACACACACACACAGCCCTTGTCTTGCATACAAAGTCCTTGTCTCACCCACAGTCCTTGTCTTGCATACAAAGTCCTTGTCTCACCCACAGTCCTTGTCTTGCATACAAAGTCCTTGTCTCACCCACAGTCCTTGTCTTGCATACAAAGTCCTTGTCTCACCCACAGTCCTTGTCTTGCATACAAAGTCCTTGTCTCACCCACAGTCCTTGTCTTGCATACAAAGTCCTTGTCTCACCCACAGTCCTTGTCTTGCATACAAAGTCCTTGTCTCACCCACAGTCCTTGTCTTGCATACAAAGTCCTTGTCTCACCCACAGTCCTTGTCTTGCATACAAAGTCCTTGTCTCACCCACAGTCCTTGTCTTGCATACAAAGTCCTTGTCTCACCCACAGTCCTTGTCTTGCATACAAAGTCCTTGTCTCACCCACAGTCCTTGTCTTGCATACAAAGTCCTTGTCTCACCCACTGTCCTTGTCACAAACAGCTTTCACACCCACAGCCCTATACTTTCCACACACACACACACACAAGGCCTGTAAAACACACAAGGGTGTCACACAAAGTCTCTGTCACAGTTACTGCCTTTGTCACATACAGATGGCCCTGTCACAGTTACTGCCTTTGTCACATACAGATGGCCCTGTCACAGTTACTGCCTTTGTCACACAGAGATGGCCCTGTCACAGTTGCTGCCTTTGTCACACACAGATGGCCCTGTCACAGTTACTGCCTTTGTCACATACAGATGGCCCTGTCACAGTTACTGCCTTTGTCACATACAGATGGCTCTGTCACAGTTACTGCCTTTGTCACACACAGAAGGCCCTGTCACAGTTACTGCCTTTGTCACATACAGATGGCTCTGTCATAGTTACTGCCTTTGTCACATACAGAAGGCCCTGTCACAGTTACTGCCTTTGTCACATACAGATGGCTCTGTCACAGTTGCTGCCTTTGTCACACACAGAAGGCCCAGTCACGCTCATAGTTACTGCCTCATGTTGCATACAGATGGCCCTGTCACAGTTACTGCCTTTGTCACAAACAGAAGGCTCTGTCATAGTTACTGCCTTTGTCACATACAGATGGCCCTGTCACACTCTCACAGTTACTGCCTTTGTCACATACAGATGGCCCTGTCACACTCTCACAGTTACTGCCTTTGTCACATACAGAAGGCCCTGTCACAGTTACTGCCTCGTGTCACATACAGAAGGCTCTGTCACAGTTACTGCCTTTGTCACATACAGAAGGCCCTGTCACAGTTGCTGCCTTTGTCACATACAGAAGGCCATGTCACAGTTACTGCCTCATGTCACATACAGAAGGCCCTGTCACAGTTACTGCCTTTGTCACATACAGATGGCCATGTCACAGTTACTGCCTGTCACACAGAGAAGGCCCTGTCACAGTTACTGCCTTTGTCACATACAGATGGCCCTGTCAAAGTTACTGCCTTTGTCACATACAGAAGGCCCTGTCACAGTTACTGCCTTTGTCACATACAGAAGGCCCTGTCACAGTTACTGCCTCATGTCACATACAGAAGGCCCTGTCACAGTTACTGCCTTTGTCACATACAGAAGGCCCTGTCACAGTTGCTGCCTTTGTCACACAGAGAAGGCCCTGTCACAGTTACTGCCTTTGTCACATACAGAAGGCCCTGTCACAGTTACTGCCTCATGTCACATACAGAAGGCCCTGTCACAGTTACTGCCTTTGTCACATACAGAAGGCTCTGTCACAGTTACTGCCTTTGTCACACACAGAAGGCCCTGTCACAGTTACTGCCTTTGTCACATAGAGAAGGTCCTGTCACAGTTACTGCCTTTGTCACATACAGATGGCCCTGTCACAGTTACTGCCTCTGTCACACACAGAAGGCCACCATAGTTACTGCCTTTGTCACACACAGAAGGCCCTGTCACACACATGAAGACTGTCATACAAAATCCCATCACACAGTTCACAGCCATGATGTAAGGACCACAATCAGTTTGCACTGGTTGTCAAGTGCTGCCAGACTGACAGTCCTTCATAGTAATCAGTCAACCAGTTCATCCAGCAGGCTGCCACCACACTCACTCCAAAGCTCACTGTCCCCATGGAACCATCTTCCTGTGGGTTGGGGGAGTAAGAATAGACCCACTGCGTCTCCCTACGCGATTCATAAGAGTCGAATAAATAGGGCCATCAGGACTGGACTTGCGCTTACCATAAACAGTTCTAGTAATGTTCATGCTCAATGGCCTTACATAGCCTACAAAGGCTGTTAGGCTGTAAAACACACACACACACACACACACACCCCTTCCTTCTCTCCCTCCCTCCCCATGGAACCAAGCATACCACTGCTACACAGGCCTGCCACAGCAAAACTAGTATGACATCTCAGAAAGGAAGCAGTGAATGGTGAGGAAAGGGCCAGAGTTTCACACAAGGGAATTACCAATTCCCCGGGGCAACCAAATGTTTTCTTTGGGCAAGGGAAAGTTGATCTAGACTTGCCTAAATGAGCAACTTTATTTTCCTCTGATTTATCTTAAAACAGAAGCCCACAACTGCTTGACAACTGTGTCAACACAAGACTAAGCAGGCAGCCTCTGGACTGACCTAAACAGTTTGCCTGACCCTTACAATGATATTGTGTACATGTTCAATGCTGAACACATTTTCAAAGTAAGAGACACAGTTTGCCTGACCCTTACAATGATATTGTGTACATGTTCAATGCTGAATACATTTTCAAAGTAAGAGACACAGGTATCTATTTCGCTAGTGCACTTGCTGTAGTGGGACAACCATTTTTACACCAGTGGATTTTGCACGCAGACAAGTGAATTTTTCATCTACTTGCACAGCAGGCAATGGACTGGGGAAGTTATGTCGGCCGTAAGGAGAACTAGATAAAAAAGAGGGGAAAGCGGGCCAAGTTGCAGAAACAAGAGAGAAATGGAGGTGGGGGGGCAAGGGTGAGGGGGCAAGGGTGGGGGGTAAGGGTGGGGAGCAAGGGTGGGGGGGCAAATGTGGGGGGTAAGGGTGGGGGGCAAGGGTGGGGCAAGAGTGGGGGCCAGGGTGAGGGGCAAGGGTGGGGGGCATGGGGGTGGGGGCATGGGGGTGGGGGCATGGGGGTGGGGGCATGGGGGTTGGTGGTGAGGGTTGGTGGGTGGGGGTTGGTGGGTGGGGGTTGGTGGGTGGGGGTTGGTGGGTGGGGGTTGGTGGGTGGGGGTTGGTGGGTGGGGGTTGGTGAGTGGGGGTTGGTGGGTGGGGGTTGGTGGGTGGGGGTTGGTGGGTGGGGGTTGGTGGGTGGGGGTTGGTGGGTGGGGGTTGGTTGGTGAGGGTTGGTGGTGAGGGTTGGTGGGTGGGGGTTGGTGGGTGAGGGTTGGTGGGTGGGGGTTGGGGGTAAGAGCCCGCTAGACAGAAGGGGGCCAACGGAGGGGCCTATGGAGGGGCCAATGGTGAAGGCAGCAGTACATCATATCAACTCACGCGGCCCTGCTTGCGGATGGTGGATCGATGGTCAGACTCCTGTTCAAAGGGGTTGACAATGGGGCTGCCGGCCATGGACATCAGCTGCTCTCCTGGCAGAGGTTGGCGTCCTTGACCTGGCAACCTGACCCCACACAAAGTGAGTAAGTTAGGGTGACCACTTCTCAACAAACAAAAAGCTAGTAGTCACCTCAAGGAAAACCCTCTCTTACTTTCACACCTGTGTCACAATAGCAAATACAGGTAGACAGCTGGAGAGAGAGAGAGAGAGAGAGAGAGAGAGAGAGAGAGAGAGAGAGAGAGAGAGAGAGAGAGAGAGAGAGAGAGAGAGAGAGAGAGAGAGAGAGAGAGAGGAGGGGGTAGGTGAAAAAATAAATAGCCATAGTCGTAATGATAATATAATAATAGAGGGATGAGAAAAACTTTCTCTCTCAAAAACTTTTAAGGGCTAAAATTTATTTCCCTTGTTAAAAAGAGTGGGTTCTATTCCATTCTCTGCCTGCCTGCCTGTCGGTGTCCGTCTGTTTGACAGACACATACATGTACTCACACACTTGAAGACATGCAGAGACACACATGCACACACACACACACACACGCACGCGCATACACACACATGTGCACACACACGCGCATGCGCACTAACACATGCACACACACACAAACACATGCACACACACACATAAACATACACACAAATGCACATACACAAATACACACACACACACACACATGCACACACACACACACACACACATGCACACACACACACTCATATGCGCGCACACACACGCACACACACAGACACACCACACACACGCAAACACACTTACACACACACTTACACACACACACAGACACACATACAGACACAAACACACACGCACACATGCACACACACCACACACACACAAACACACACACACACACAAACACACACAAACACATGCACACACACACACACACACACACACACACACACACACACACACACATGCACACACACCACACACACACAAACACACACACACACACACAAACACACACAGACACATGCACACACACACAGACACATGCACACACACAGACACACATACAGACACACACATACACATGCACACACACAGACACACATACAGACACAAACACACACACACATGCACAAACACACACACACACACATGCACACACACACACACACGACAGCCCCTGGCTTCATAAGGCCTTGCTATAGAAGCCCAGCAGCTTAGTGGTCTAGTTGAGGGGGTGGAGGGGTGGGGGGTTATGCTTGGAGGGGAGCATCATGGCAGGGAAGTGGGGAAGGGGAGGAGGGGAGGGGGAGGGGAGGACACTGACCTGGGGTCAAACTTAGGGGTGATGAGAGGTGTGTTGAGACCCACGGAGTTTAGTCGCTTGTTGACAGGAGTTCTGTATCTGCAACAACACACATACATGTTACACGCACATACATGTTACACACACGAACACACACACGCACACACACACACATATCATCATCATAGACCTCAGGGTCTGACTTGTCTGCTCAAAACTGCTTGCGTGAAAGTGTTTTGTACTACAGTAAAACCTCCATTTTACGATCCTCTCTTAAATGACTTCCTTTCGATTGCGACTTGAAAAATTTTAACGGATGTATTTTCCTATCAAAGTGACCTCTCTTTACGACTTCCTCCAAAACGCGACTTGCGACCGTCCATTTAGCGGCACATGCAACTGCAGTTATTGTCCATTCCAAAACGACAGCTTTTGTGAGTGCTATTATGCACACTTAGTGCAGTAGGAGTTACTTCATGTTCTGTAAGGCTCGCCCTCAACTGCCCGTGCTCCGTGCGCGCCAAATGCCCTGACAGCTAGCTCGCTCTCTGTCTGCGAGAAGGTGTCTGGCCAAAAATTGCTTGCAGCACATGTTATGGGAGCTCGCTCCTCATTGGCTGAGAAACCGAATCTTCTTCTTCGGAGGAAGTTTTGTTGGCTTCTCGCGACTGTTTCCACAATTAAAATGGCGGATATAATCTACGGTTCAACCAGAATACGCTGTATCTGTTGATACTCAAAACCCATCCAAATAAAATATAAGCCATGAACAGCATTAATTTATCACAGCTGTATGTTGATTGCATCGTTAGGTTGTGAAAGCGCTCACATTTAACAACTGGAATGGAGGTCGACTCGCCCTCTGTGTGTACCAGCCGAAGGCAGGTTCAAGGACAACAATCACAATGTATTTATAATCTTTCCTGGTGTCGGTGAGGTCGACCTGCGCGTCAGCTAGGCCTATAAATAGAAGTGCGCGAAGCTTGGATGGGCTGGTATCAACAAGACTTGGTAATTTTGTCAAGAAAACAGCAAATTTACAACGCATACTTCAATTTCAATGCAAAATTCGATGTAACACACAGCAAAAGAAGGTCATCGAAATACAGCCAAGGTTATAGACTCGACTACGCTCCACAGCCAGAGGAAATCTGTTGTACGCGTGAACTCTCAACTCTCTCGCTGACGCTGTGCGTTCGCCTCGATCTATTAAAATAACAACAACGCCCGGTTGGCGACGACAATGAAGACTGGGGGACTGCGTGAGAAGGGGGGTTCGGTTTGACAACTTGGTTTGGCCGATAAATCGTTATATAAACCATACTTTTACAATAAGAATGAGTACTCGCATTGGCGACGACTGCTATAGAGTATAGTTTCGACCAGAATCAAAGATAAGAATAAAAACCGCTGGCGCTGAACCTCCAGGTTTTGGCATTAAAAACCCCCCAATACAGCTGCGAGGGCCTTCAGTAAACCTGGAGGGAAAAAATCTAATACAGGACGTTTCGTACCCTAGTCGTTGTGCACCTCATTTAGTCGATTCGTACCTTTTCTACTCTAACCCTAACTCTAACCCTAACCCTAACTCTAACCTGTTAGGGTACGAAACGACTAGGTACAAAAACGACCCGCATCGTAAAAAATATTTCTTTCTCCTTCACCAATGTTTTGCAAATTCACCCTTCTCAAAAATCTCCTCGCAAATGACGTCACGTTATTCGACGTCAAATGATGACGTCACACATTTTGCAAATGGAGTCTGTTGTATCGTTTTCATTGCAACACCAAAATGTAAAAAAGTCACTTTCTTTTAAAACCTCGATTCTGAAAATTTGATAATATTGAATCGGACCTAACTTCCAGTCAGTGTGCAAAATCTCAAGGAAATCCGTCCAGTAGTTTTTGAGATATAAGCCGTGGAGACGGGACAGACAGACACACAGACAGACTAACGAGACTCTGTTGCAAATTTATTTGATGGCGTCCAGCGTCTATGGCGAAACCGAAGGCGAAGGCTTCATCATCACATAGACACTGATGTGTTCCTTATTGCGAGAACAATGATAGACATGACGAGAACGCCAGACTGTCCTTTTTCACATTCCCCACAGACAAGAAGCAGAAGAAACTATGGATCTGGAAGATTCGGCTTGATCCTGGCAAAAAATTCAAGGCAACAAGAGCTTAGATTTAGGTCTTGTAAAAGCAAAAAAAAAGTTAAATCATCTAACCAAAACATTCAAGATCCTCATAAAAACAACATATTTGTCATATCTTTTCATTAACTCAACTACACTTCTTACGAAATAAAGTAATTTCTACAACTTGAGATACGAATAAAAGCGACTTAACTCTTAAGGCTTCAGATAGTGCCTCACGAGGAGCAGCGCACATGTTTGTGATGTAAAACGTGACCTTCATTACAGTATTACACTACGAGTGATCTTATCCGATACCAGTTGATGTTTTACCCCTCTGCTAAGATTATAAAACAACTCATTCGAATTTTACATGAAACATTTAGTTATCTCGATCGTCTGCTGGCGTAGTGGCTACGGTTCGATCGTGTTCGTCTGCTTGGTTCGTAGTGTTGATCATTATGAATGGTGTTTCTTGAAATAAGGTCAGTAAGCCTATATGTTAATTTATAACGCTAATATAACCCTGGGCTGTCTTAATTTATCAAAGCTGTATGTTGATTGCGTCAATAGGTCGTGAAATACATTTTACAAATCCAAGCTTCTCGTACTTCTATTTATAGCTGACGCGCGGACCTCAGCGGCACCAGGATAGATTATAAATACATTGTTGTCCTCGAACCTGCCTGCTGTTGACATCGTGTACAATGCTAGTATTGTCTGATGCTATGAAATACGTTCACCAGTAAAAGGTCCAACACATGGAGAGAGACAGACACAGACCTACACACCACAACACATGGAGACAGTCACAGACCTACACACCACAAAACACATGGAGACAGACAGTCACAGACCTACACACCATCTTTGAAGTGCTGCAAGAACAAAACAAAACAAACGAAATGTTTTCCCCCCTTTTTATTATCGATTCACTGCCATTAGGCCAAGCCAACAGACTACCAGTACCAAGTTGTTGCGCTTAAGTCAGGACAGACAGAACGAACGAACGAACTTTATTTTACAAGGGTAGTGAATTAGGCAGTATTGCCTTTCTTACTTACATTCAGCCCTTGAGGCAAAATATTCAAATGTGGTAAGAGAGAGAGAGAGAGAGAGAGAGAGAGAGAGAGAGAGAGACAGAGAGAGACAGAGAGAGACAGAGAGAGAGACAGAGAGAGACAGAGAGAGAGACAGAGAGAGACAGAGAGAGAGAGAGAGAGAGAGAGAGAGAGAGAGAGAGAGAGAGAGAGAGAGAGAGAGAGAGAGAGAGAGAGGGGGGGGAGCTGGGAAAAGGGGAGGAAGGGAAGAGAGAATGAGAGTAGAGGGTGGGTGGGAGAGAGATCAAGAGAGAGATCGAGAGAGAGATCGAGAGAGAGAGAGAGAGAGACAGAGAGAGAGAGAGACAGAGAGAGAGTGAGAGTAGCCATAAGTACTGATCAAAAGATCAGATAAAGGCCTCGCAGCCTAAGACATCTGAGGACATATATCTATCTATCTAAATTAATTCTCCTATAAACTGTCCTCGCAAATGACGTCACGTTATTGATGACGTCGCACATGTTGGAATTTCGCCATCCCCAGGTGTTTCGAAATTCGTGTCCTGGCATATAGGATCGAAATTGTACTTGCAAATGACGTAACGTTATTAATGACGTCAAATTTGGCTTTTCCGTCAATTGTCATTTCAATAATTTTTAGAGAGGTGCTTCGATTATACGACCTTAAAAAAACCA
>JAWQFJ010001395.1:42500-100000 GCA_034096865.1 Theodoxus fluviatilis
CCGGTGTGACGAAATGAGTTTTCTGCTGCGATGAGATTTCTGACGGTCTGCTGCGGTCAGCTTTCTGATGCTGCGGTCAGATTTCTTTTGCAATCAGCTCCCATTTATGAGATTTCTTCTCCTGCAATCAGATTTCTTCTGCTGCAATATATTTCTTCTGCTGCAAAAAGAAATCATTGAATAATGAAAACACACATGCTCGCTTTGCAGTCGTTGGAAGAATGAAGAAATCTCATCGCGGCGGAAACTGTGTCGCATGTTTGTGCATGCGCACTGAGCCCGTCAGAAATCTGCGCATGCGCACTGAGCCCGTCAGAAATCTCATCGCAGCAGTAAACTCATTTCGTCACTCCGGCGTTTGGAGTCATCTCGGCGCGCTCTATTAAGAATGAACGCAGTGTCGGCAAGATCTCCGCACGCCGGTTCTCCCGTCTGACAGTCGGGCTATTAAGTTAGGCCTTAAGGATTGTCTGCCGTCCAGTGACGTCTCCCAAGACCTAGCGACTTGTGGTCAAGGGGCAGACAATTTTCATGCATTACGGAATAACGCTTTCATCCGAAAAAAATGTTAAGCTTCGTAATAAACTTGTTGCACAAGTTTCGCTCTGCATGAGATAACTGTCTGAAATTTCCAGCCATCGCGGGTTCAACAGTTTGAGTCTCATACCCATAGGTAAAATAGCATCAACTCGCAGCGAGCAAGCTGCCGCGCCAGTGACTGAAGAGGCAGAGGCTGCTACTGGCGGCCTGGTTTTCGATTTTGCTGCGAAGGTGTCTGCATCGGTTTACAGGTGGCCAGGAGGCAGAGGCTATTCCAATGGTAGCACTGGCATTCGTCAGGTTAAAGTTAAAATTAGGTTGAAGTTTGGCCATTCAATTAGCATGGAGTTAGGGTTAAAAAAGAACGAAACGATCAAGAAAACAGTTCAGCTATCGTTACAGGGGTACCATCTATTAGTATATATTCAACAAAAATCCTTTAAAGACATTAATCAAGTAAGGTGCCCTTGATACAGCCGGAAACTTCGCAGCCAAAATTGAACCTATGTAAGTCACCTAATCGGTTATGTCATTTGCAAGTAGCAGTTGTATACATGTACATTATATCATGCAATATATCAGCCTCTTCAAAGTTCCTTTATCTCCTGTATTCTGCTCATACATGTATGGCTTTTAAAAGTAGAATAGGAGGTCTAGCTTACTCCAAGTTAACAGTAAAAAGATGTATTGTGCACGAATTGCATTGTTTTATGTTGGGATTATTCCTATATATAATGCATTATGTTCATTTTATTCAACTCTCCTTACCTCCATTTTATGACTCCCTCCAAATTACGACCTGATTCAGTAGGTTTTTCAAAGGTCGCAAAATAGAGGTTTAACTGTATAAGTAAAATTCAATCTTGCAATTATTATCGATTCTAGTTAAGGATTTACACATCTTCTGTGTGCGTTATGTATGTGTGTGTGTGTGTGTGTGTGTGTTGTTTTTTTCTAGCAGTAAAAATAAAGTGTAGGGTTGGCATCAAAATTTAGGGTTGGTCAGGTGACTGGAAAAGCTTCCAGAGATGGGCCACACTAGTGGACTCGTCCGAGGAGAGGGGTGTGAGAAAGACAGCCAAGCTGGCAGGCTACACTAGAGGACTTGCCCGAGGAGAGGGGTGTGAGAAAGACAGCCAAGCTGGCGGGCTACACTAGAGGACTTGCCCGAGGAGAGGGGTGTGGGAAAGACAGCCAAGCTGGCAGGCTACACTAGAGGACTTGCCCGAGGAGAGGGGTGTGGGAAAGACAGCCAAGCTGGCGGGCTACACTAGAGGACTTGCCCGAGGAGAGGGGTGTGACAAAGACAGCCAAGCTGGCGGGCTACACTAGAGGACTTGCCCGAGGAGAGGGGTGTGAGAAAGACAGCCAAGCTGGCGGGCTACACTAGAGGACTTGCCCGAGGAGAGGGGTGTGAGAAAGACAGCCAAGCTGGCGGGCTACACTAGAGGACTTGCCCGAGGAGAGGGGTGTGAGAAAGACAGCCAAGCTGGCGGGCTACACTAGAGGACTTGCCCGAGGAGAGGGGTGTGAGAAAGACAGCCAAGCTGGCGGGCTACACTAGTGGACTTGCCCGAGGAGAGGGGTGTGAGAAAGACAGCCAAGCTGGCAGGCCACACTAGTAGACTTGCCCGAGGAGAGGGGTGTGAGAAAGACAGCCAAGCTGGCGGGCCACACTAGTGGACTCGTCCGAGGAGAGGGGTGTGGGAAAGACAGCCAAACCTGCAGGCCACACATGCTGGTGGGCCACAACATCTGATTGGCTGCGTTTTTACGATGGAGTTTTTAAAAATATTTTAATCATCAGATTTTTTTGTCATTCTGCGTGTGAATAACTGTGAATTCACTGCAAGTTAACCAAGATTGCTTGCAAGTCAGATGTGGCTCACTAGCTAGTGTGAATTGTCAGCTGGGCTGTCTTTCCCACACCCCTCTCCACTAGTGTGGCCCGTCTCTGGAACTTCCCCCTCACCACCTCCCCCCCCCCCCCCCCCCCCCCCCCCCCCCCTTCCTCTTTGCCTTACATTTGTCAGACACTAGCCACAATTTTGATTGGAAATAGGAGCAGTACTGACGGAAAGAAATGATAGCAATTGGACCCCTTGAGAGCATGACTCAATAGATTTTGTTGGCTAGACATGTACGACAAGCCTGGCACAATGAATTAGGTTTAGATGCTAATAACCACCCCAAAACATGATAGCTATGCACAGTAGACACTGGGTGGCTAGACTTACAAGCTACTAAACACAGATGACTCAACACACCAAAAATACTCTCAACCAGTAGACATTAAACAACTAGACACACCGAAAGCTTGATAGCTAGGCCCCTCAGATAGCAGACAGCTGATGCACATCTCCAAGGCCCCTCAGAGAGCAGACAGCTGATGCACATCTCCAAGGCCCCTCAGAGAGCAGACAGCTGATGCACATCTCCAAGGCCCCTCAGAGAGCAGACAGCTGATGCACATCTCCAAGGCCCCTCAGAGAGCAGACAGCTGATGCACATCTCCAAGGCCCCTCAGAGAGCAGACAGCTGATGCACATCTCCAAGGCCCCTCAGAGAGCAGACAGCTGATGCACATCTCCAAGGCCCCTCAGATAGCAGACAGCTGATGCACATCTCCAAGGCCCCTCAGAGAGCAGACAGCTGATGCACATCTCCAAGGCCCCTCAGATAGCAGACAGCTGATGCACATCTCCAAGGCCCCTCAGAGAGCAGACAGCTGATGCACATCTCCCTAAGACAATAAGTATGCCCACGGACACTAGATAGCTAGGCACAAAAAATAGTACGAGACAGCACGAATAGTAGAAATACAAAAAATAGACACCAGATAGATATACAACATAGACACCAGAGTCAGGTACAATACACTAGACAGCAAACACAAGCAGACCTGGATACCCCAAATTTTGCCTCTGCGTACTCACTGGTTCAGATATGACATATGTGTATTTTTTTTAACTGTGCGTATTTTTTGCGCGAATCGACAATTTCAAAAATGCAGCTTTTGACGATCAATTCGGTCATCATCACTTCAGTATGGATTACAGACCTGTTTACCTTAAGTTGTGCACAATAGGGAGATGGCGACTCAAAAATAGGGAGATTTCAATAAAAAGAGGGAGATTTTTATTTTTAGATATGTGTACCATCCCAGGTCACAAACTGCATAACAATTGAATAACAAGAAGGGCAAAGCCCATACGACTCACATGCTTGACCTTGACCTTTATATGACCTTGACCTTCAGGTGACCTTCAAGGTCAAGGTCAAACAACTAAACCTACCAATGACATCATACACAAAGAAATGCTTTACACATTTTTCCTACCAAAATACATGTGACCTTGACCCAAGGTCAAGGTCATCCAAGGTCATGCAACACAAAGCTGTTAATTCAAGACATAGGAAGCACAATGGTGCTTATTGGCACTTTCTACCATGAGATATAGTCACTTTTAGTGGTTCACTACCCCATTTTGGTCACATTTCATAAGGGTCAAAGTGACCTTGACCTTGATGATATGTGACCAAATGTGTCTCATGATGAAAGTATAACATGTGCCCCACATAATTATTAAGTTTGAAACAGTTATCTTCCATAGTTCAGGGTCAAGGTCACTTCAAAATATGTATACAATCCAACTTTGAAGAGCTCCTGTGACCTTGACCTTGAAGCAAGGTCAACCAAACTGGTATCAAAAGATAGGGCTTGCTTTGACCTATATACCACTTGTAGCTAAGGTCGCCATTCTCAATAACGTGGGAGAAAATTGGGAAAATGTGAAAAATGACTGTTTTTGAGACCACATTTATGGCTCCTGTGACCTTGACCTTGAAGCAAGGTCAAGTCACTATGTATGTTTTTTGAGGCCTTGTCATCATACACCATCATGCCACATTTGGTGTTGATAGACTTAATAGTCTCCGAGAAAAATCCAACGTTTAAGTTTTTTACGGACGCCCGGACGGACGGACGCCCGGACGGACGGACGCCCGGACGGACGGACGCCCGGACGGACGGACGGACGACACGGCTCAGTACATAGACTCACTTTTGCTTCGCATGTGAGTCAAAAATCAGCTGAAAGTGGAATAAAAAACTCAGAAATCAGCTGAAACGCCGATAAGTCCCATCTCTGATCAGAGAGGCGAACACTCTGAACACAGAGATATACTATCTCTGACACAGGTTGGTCACGTGACTTCGGCTTCACATTCCAATGATTTTACCAATCAAAATTCAACATGATCAAAAGACCATCGAGAGTAAAAAGATACGATTCTATTTCACTTCAATTATTTATTCCGATAGATAAACACAAATTTGGTGTTCTAATAAAACTAATCTATGAGATTTTCATTAAATCATTTGAGAACTACTTTTAGCGCGAACGTCGTCTATAAGGTTGCAAACTGCCTTGAGCACGTGGGATTGTGTACATGTATACACGTGTACACGCAATCTTTGGAACTAGTAAACAAGCGAAAAAGATTCCTATGGCACCGGGCTGGTGACGTGAATCTATGGTTATACTCTCGCCAATAAATGCTTTCTGGCCGGAACCTGTGGTCTAACTACCTTCACACTGTTTGACGAGCTGCTGCATGGAGTCCACACTTCGATCATTCGTGTATCGACTGATGGTAAGTGATTTAACCTACATTCCGTTGCTATAAGGCTAATTCTTCTGTAGGAATCCGTCGGATTCCGAAGTTCGATATCATCGGAGAGCTCAGAAGCAGTTTTTCTACGTTTAATCCTTCTAAGCATACATTAAATTAATGATTCCTCATCAGTAAAAGCACTCAGCGGGTTTCTGGGCGTATCGTACTATCGGTCCAAAAGATTATCATTATAATTATGCAGACGGGATTGATTGCCTTACTCGCACAATGAAGTATAATTGTTGCTGTTGTATTTAAAGTCCTTATAATTAGTAGAGTTCACAATATTACACTCTTGTGATTCGAATTTTACCTCATACAAGTTTTACATTTATGGGAAATCGATGTTTAGAAAATGAATTGACGACAAGATGGCTGCCAGTATCCGCTTGTATCACAACATGCGGAGGAATACACTCAACGACCTGGTATGCCATTCAGCGTGGCTGAGACTCTGTGTCTAGAATGGTGGTATGCATGTTATGGAAGAATTAAGGCTATCACGTGACCAACCTGTTGCTGAGACTATATCCACTAGTCTCAGCCACGCTGAATGAGAGGCGAAAAGTCAAATTCTCTCTCTCTCTCTCTCGTGCGCTCTCTCTCTCTCTCTCGCGTGCGTGCGCGCGCGCACTTTCTCGCTCTCGCGCGCTCTGTCTCTCTCGCGCGCTCTCTCTCTCTGTCTCTCTCTCTGTCTGTCTCTCTCTCTCTCTCTCTCTCTCTCTCTCTCTCTCTCTCTCTCTCTCTCTCTCTCTCCAGGCATGAGATCCTGAAATTGTGAAATTAACAGAAAAAATTAGCGGGGGGCTGGGGGCTGGCGGAAGCCCCCAGTGGGGTCGAGGGGCGAAGCCCCTTGCGGGGGTGAGGGGGCAGAGCCCCCTGAAGCTGAAGAGTTTTCACAATTTTGACTTTAAAAAAGTCACTCTCCTGACAGCTGTGGCAAGTCCAGAACAACATTTTTGATGAGCAAACACCATATTATAATTGTTGAAATTCATGGTTTGTATTGGAGGCTCTTAAGTTTCCTTACCATAAAATGTACCTTTACTAAAAAAATTACTAAATAAATACACAAATAAATAGACAGGTAGTATGTATATTTTATTTATCACACCGTTATGTTTTGTATTGTGATAAGCTCATATCGTTTTGTAGATTGTTGCGCAGCCACCTTCACAACGTGACTTTTGGATGTCAGGTGTTGTACAATGCCTTTTTTACCGTTGTTGGCGTAGTTTATCACTTCATCGTTGCACAAACTGCAAACTGCTTTCCCAGCTGCGTTCACTTTGGCGATCGTATCCCCAACTTTCACCTCAATATCACCAGAAAGGGTAACTTTTTCTTCCATCCATCCAACAGTTTTTTACATTTCCTCCTTTGTCTATTTCTCGTGCTGTCGCTATCTCACTCGGTTTCAGCTTCCGAAGCATTTTTATCGGTTGAAGCAGCCTCGAGTTGCGCAGTGACGGCGCTCTAAAGCGATGGACAGGAGCAGCGCTTGCGCCGCTCAAATGCTTCGCTAAATTTCCCGCTCATCACCGCTTGCAAGCGCTGACGAGATTCCCGCTCATCATCGCTTGCAAGCGCTGACGAGCGGGAAATTTAGCGAAGCGTTTCTCGGCGCAAGTGCTGCTCCTGTCCATTGCTTTAAAGCGCTGCCACTGTGCAACTCGGGGCAGGCGTCGAGAAAGATCAAGATGGTGATCGCGTCGAGCAGACGAATTATATTCCCAAACACGGTCATCCTCAAAGTGTCATTTTCAAACCATTTGGCCAGAATAGCGCGCTATCTTTCACCGTTTTCACCTGTACACGCTATTCATTGTCATCAATCTTTTCTCATTTTAAAACCGTTTGAGAACTACATCAGCGTCTGCAGGCAAGCAGCGAACGGCGCGATCTAAAAGTAGATAAGCGAGTGACCTCTACCAACTTCCAGGCACACGTGACGTCACGCCGAAGTGAACGTCGGCTTACAGATGCTACGCTTAGCGTCTGCAGGCAAGCAGCGAACGGCGCGATCTAAAAATAGATAAGCGAGTGACCTCTACCAACTTCCGGTGACACGTGATGTCACGCCGAGGTGAACGTCGGATTACAGACGCTACGCTTATTCGCCAGTCCACACGGCCCACGTGGTCGCTGGGCTTAGCCAACCGCTGACGCGGAAACTAGTCTATTTTTAGCGCAGACTTCTCTGCTCACACTGGTCTCACAAATATGGCACTGTCTGGAAGCAGCGTCTCTTTGACTCCATTACGCGTTTTCGCTTCGGTTCTAGCCTACCGCACAACCACAACAAAATGGTTGTTCACTGCCAGTGGGGCACATGCTCTGGTGATCAACGATATCCCGATAAAATAGTAGGAGGCAAATTGCATCAATTTCCCTCTGTAAAAAGCCATGGCATGGATCAAGGCGTGCTGCCTTGCCTTAGAGACAACGAGAACAAAGGAGCAGAGTGGGCGCGAAGTTGAGATCCATCGCGGGCAGTGTGCAACTTCACCGATCATGCTACAGAGTAGAGGTAGGTAAACGATGCCCTCTCTCTCTCTGGGCTGTAAGCGCGAGTGCTCAATCGTGCAATTACTAGTGGCGCCCACGTGGTTCAAGCATGATGCCGTTGGAATGGCGGGCGGCCACGTGGTGTTTCATGGCACGCTGCTGAGTTGGAATGACTCAAATAGCAGCCATGGGTTAGCCCACTGGTGTTAGACCTCTCAGGCGGTTTGTCTCTCCCTTCTCTGCATGCATGAACGAACTCATTGCAGAACCTGTGTGCTTTTCGGCCATGTCTAAAGCGTTCTGTTTTACACTGGCCCGTAGTGGTAGCGATCGCCAGGAATGGCGGCAGATTTGCTACCCCATGGGCGAAGGCTGTTCCTACCAAACTGACCTGACTCTAAGCGCTCGCTGTAAGACATCCCCCGACATTCACTCGACAACTTGGTAGCCCTGCGCTGGACTGGATAGTCGATGTGGTGGTTCATTTTATCGCATTGATCTGAAGCACCGAGCTGTCACCTCCACCGTTGAATCCTCTTACTCTTAGATCCTAATATCGTCTAAATAACATGAGTAGTATTTATTAATACCCCTATCTATCACAGTGTGAGAAATCTTCTCACTGTCTGGCAAAAATCATATACAAATGCTGTCCGAAATACCACGCAACGAGTCAGTCGGCGTTCTCGCTGATGCCATTTTGCAGCCTGCATGTGAGACCACGCGATTTCCCGCGAGAAAGGGGTGTGTCGTGGATGGGCTAATAGCCTTATATACAAAACCTCACCCCCCCTCCCCCAAATTTTCTCAACTGATCTGTGCGAATCACGAGAATGGCCCCTGGAGCTTCAGAATTAACGGATTTCCGTTAATTAACGGAAAAATCTCTTGACTGCTCTCTCTTTCTCGCGTGCGCGCGCAAGTTCTCTCTCTCTCTCTCATTCTTGCCTCCGTGGCTCACGTCGATGTCTTTTTTGCAGAACGTGCAAAACCCGTGTGATTGCGATTTAGAGTTAGACGATGGGCAAAATGCCGGGAATTCAGATTTCCACTCAGCCTTCCACTTTGCGTTGTACTTTACTCTCTTTCTGCTTCTGACATCAGTGGACTTTCTTTTCTCATCCTCTGTGACACACTCACTGTCGGATTCAGAATCGGTTCCGCAATTCTTTCTCTTTGACTTTTCAATCGACGCCATCATTCGAATCAAGCAAAATGGCGGCTATTCCAGGTTGTAAACTGGCTCCCGATTGGACGAAGGTCAGGACACAACCAATAAAAAAAATTATACTCAAGATCGGCAGAATGACCATCAGAGGCGCGGTAGAAAGTTCGGATCGTCATGTAAACGCTTCGGGAACAAAATAAATCTTTCAATTTCATTTTTGCGAGATCGGTGGAAAAAATATCGGGAGATTTACGAAGCTAGCGGGAGGTGGGAAATAGGGTCTAAAATCGGGAGTCTCCCGCTAAAATCGGGAGGGTAAACAGGTCTGGGATTACTTTTTCCTCTCCCGATGTTACGGACTTTGAAACAAGAAAATTGTCCAGCTTCGGAATGCCTGCTTTTTCCTTTTCTGCCTCGACTCGTTCTTTGTGATCTTTCCCAGAACAATGACGGGCGATATCGAAGTATCCAGAATGGGAAATACTGAAGTCAGTCGCAATAATTGCATCTCGCATGGTGCACATCTTTCACCGATTCGACGATACCAGCATCTGCCGATACTTCGGCAGAAAAACCTGATCTCACTTTGTCTTTTTTGCGCAGCTTGAAGGCAAAATTCCTTTTCTTTTCGGCATGGTGACCGTGAGCTTTCTCGCAGACTGTGTGTGCCACTCAAACTTTTCCGGTAACAGAGCGTTGTTCGTAGGAGCGCTATGATTGGCCCTGAATGGTCAGTCGATTACTGTCAACCAATGAAACTGCCGTATACAAACTGCTCCATGGCAAAGAATCACGACCAGCTCTCCGTGCCAGACGTGCACTTTATCGCGCTAAATTGCACGTTTACGAATACGCAAAAGCTGCAATTTTTTTCACAGTTTTTTTTCTGAGGCATGCGTAATTTTCGTATTCCTTTTTTTCTCCCGTATTAATATGCATAATTGGTACGGGTACCCAGGTCTGCACAAGACTAGACAGGATAGACATTATATGTGACCATGCCTCGGCAACAAGGGTAAAGTCGGCAAAAACAGTTTTTGAGCAAATGTTGAAAACATTTATCAATGCACTATGTTACATAATTTATTTCCTGAACCTTACATTACTCTATAATTTTTAAAGATTTCCTTTCTCTATAAACATGTAGTTTTATCTGGAATATTTATGGATGAATAAGTAATATTATGGCTGAAATATCTAATTTCATCATGTTTCTGACTCAGCCTTTTTCCTCCTGCACAGCCACACACAGCTAAACGCACTGACACTTGGTGACTTGACATATATGTGACACTTGGTGACTTGACACACATGTGACACTTGGTGACTTGACATACATGCGCCACTTGGTGACTTGACATACATGTGACACTTGGTGACTTGACATACATGTGACACTTGGTGGCTTGACAGACATGTGACACTTGGTGACTTGACATACATGTGACACTTGGTGACTTGACATACATGTGACACTTGGATACTTGACATACATGTGACACTTGGTGACTTGACAGACATGTGACACTTGGTGACTTAGCAGACATGTGACACTTGGTGACTTGACACACTTGTGACACTTGGTGACTTGACATACATGTGACACTTGGTGACTTGACACACATGAGACACTTGGTGACTTGACATACATGTGACACTTGGCGACTTGACATACATGTGACACTTGGCGACTTGACATATATGTGACACTTGGTGACTTTGACAGACATGTGACACTTGGTGACTTGACAGACATGTGACACTTGGTGACTTGACACACATGTGACACTTGGTGACTTGACATACATGTGACACTTGGTGACTTGACATACATGTGACACTTTGTGACTTGACATACATGTGACACTTAGTGACTTGACATACATGTGACACTTAGTGACTTGACATACATGTGACACTTGGAAACTTGACATACATGTGACACTTAGTGACTTGACATACATGTGACACTTGGTGACTTGACATACATGTGGCACTTAGTGACTTGACATATATGTGACACCTGGTGACTTGACACACATGTGACACTTGGTGACTTGACATACATGTGACACTTGGCGACTTGACATTCATGTGACACTTGGCGACTTGACATATATGTGACACTTGGTGACTTTGACAGACATGTGACACTTGCTGACTTCACAGACGTGTGACACTTGGTGACTTGACATACATGTGACACTTGGTGACTTGACAGACATGTGACACTTGGTGACTTGACATACATGTGACACTTGGTGACTTGACAGACATGTGACACTTGGTGACTTGACATACACGTGACACTTGATGACTTGACAGACATGTGACACTTGGTGACTTGACATACATGTGGCACTTGGTGACTTGGCATACATGTGACACTTGGTGACTTGACATACATGTGACACTTGGTGACTTGGCATACACGTGACACTTGGTGACTTGACAGACATGTGACACTTGGTGACTTGACATACATGTGACACTTGGTGACTTGGCATACATGTGACACTTGGTGACTTGACATACATGTGACACTTGGTGACTTGACACACATGTGACACTTGGTGACTTGACAGACATGTGACACTTGGTGACTTGACACACTTGTGACACTTGGTGACTTGACATACATGTGACACTTGGTGACTTGACATACACGTGCCACTTGGTGACTTGACAGACATGTGACACTTGGTGACTTGACATACATGTGGCACTTGGTGACTTGGCATACATGTGACACTTGGTGACTTGACATACATGTGACACTTGGTGACTTGGCATACACGTGACACTTGGTGACTTGACAGACATGTGACACTTGGTGACTTGACATACATGTGACACTTGGTGACTTGGCATACATGTGACACTTGGTGACTTGACATACATGTGACACTTGCTGACTTGACACACATGTGACACTTGGTGACTTGACAGACATGTGACACTTGGTGACTTGACACACTTGTGACACTTGGTGACTTGACATACATGTGACACTTGGTCACTTGGCATACATGTGACACTTGGTGACTTGACATACATGTGACACTTGGTGACTTGACATACATGCAGACCTGTTTACCCCTAAAACTTTGCATGTGTAGTTTGTGTGGAGCAAAAGTGAAGAAATGTGTAGTTTTGTAATTGAATGTGTAGTATTTCCGGGGTCGGCTCTCTATTGCGGGGGGGCGGAAGGCCATTTTGATTCTTTTCTCCTAAAACGCCTGAAAAACAATACTTTTTAAACTTTTTTTTTATTTAGAAATTTTTCCATGGTTTTTTTTTTCTATTGCGGGATTTTTTTGGTCAAAAGGTCTTAAGGCCATTTTGATTCTTTAGTCCTAAAACGCATTAAAAAAAACATAACATTTTTGTTACTTAATTTTTTTTTCTTCGGGTTTTACCGATTGCGCTCAGCCTAGGCCGCACCCACCACCCCGCCTGACTGACTTAGCCTGTCCGGGGAGTTTCACCTAAACCCAGACCGAGACGCGTTACTTTTTGTCACGTTTGTGTCCAACATCCGCGTCGGGCCCTGGAGTTAGGGTGTAGGGACCACCCGTTGAGAGTCAAACGTGGGATTGGGTTAGAATATCAAGCTTTACCCGTTATTGATAAAAACCGAAAAAAAGTTGTTTTTTTAAGTAACAAAAATGTTATGTTTTTTTTTTAGGCATTTTAGGACAAAAGAATCAAAATGACCTTAAGAACTTTTGAAGAAAAAAAAAATCCCACAATAGCAGCCTCTGCAATAGCGACACATTCCGAATTTCTCGTCGCCCTATTACAAAAACATAAACAATGTTTGCGTCTTTTTACTACATGTAGTTCACATTTATTCATTGCTTCATGAAGTTAATCAATCAAGATCATTGACAAACTAACAAAGAAATCTGCTAACACTCATATTTACAAGCATTTTTTCACTAACATGTGGAACAGTCTATCACAAGAGACAGTCGGTGTAGATACACAAAACGCCTTTAAAAATTAACTGGACAAAGTCTTTCAGAATAAAATGTACTCCACTGACTGGAGTCTAGACTAATCAAGAAATACTAGGTGTTAGGCAAATTATCAGAGAGTGAAACCAGATAACCTTTAACCAAGATTGATCAAAATAACAAAAAGACAGCAATAGGCTGAAAGCCTACAATGCCTTTCTACTATAGTATACTAAGTAGACAACACACGAGGATTTAAGGGGGCACACAGCCTTTGCTACTTCGTAAACAAGAAGGGCAAAGCCCATACGACTCACATGCTTGACCTTGACCTTTATATGACCTTGACCTTCAGGTGACCTTCAAGGTCAAGGTCAAACAACTAAACCTACCAATGACATCATACACAAAGAAATGCTTTACACATTTTTCCTACCAAAATACATGTGACCTTGACCCAAGGTCAAGGTCATCCAAGGTCATGCAACACAAAGCTGTTAATTCAAGACATAGGAAGCACAATGGTGCTTATTGGCACTTTCTACCATGAGATATAGTCACTTTTAGTGGTTCACTACCCCATTTTGGTCACATTTCATAAGGGACAAAGTGACCTTGACCTTGATGATATGTGACCAAATGTGTCTCATGATGAAAGTATAACATGTGCCCCACATAATTATTAAGTTTGAAACAGTTATCTTCCATAGTTCAGGGTCAAGGTCACTTCAAAATATGTATACAATCCTACTTTGAAGAGCTCCTGTGACCTTGACCTTAAAGCAAGGTCAACCAAACTGGTATCAAAAGATAGGTCTTGCTTTGACCTATATACCACTTGTAGCTAAGGTCGCCATTTTCAATAACGTGGGAGAAAATTGGGAAAATGTGAAAAATGACTGTTTTTGAGACCACATTTATGGCTCCTGTGACTTTGACCTTGAAGCAAGGTCAAGCCACCATGTATGTTTTTTGAGGCCTTGTCATCATACACCATCATGCCACATTTGGTGTTGATAGACTTAATAGTCTCCGAGAAAAATCCAACGTTTAAGTTTTTTACGCCCGGACGGACGGACGCCCGGACGGACGGACGGACGGACGAAACGGCTCAGTACATAGACTCACTTTTGCTTCGCATGTGAGTCAAAAATCATCAAAAATCGAGTTTTGAGTTTAACACAGAATTGAAGTCTGTAGTCTCCACAACACTTGAGCGTGATCGATTTGCAAACTGTAGATTCCTTTATTTATTAATTAATTATTTGAGAGAGGTACCCAATATCGAAGTTTTGAAAAAGCACAACCTGGTTGTCAAAAACTGTCATTTAGAGTGCTTGGATACGAGGTCTTTCTCTCGGAAAAATGCCCGATGTTTGGTATTGCGGAAAGCCCATGCAATCATGTAGCCTTCCGCTGAGCCTATTTCCGGCGCAGAGGAATATGATACAAATGAATAGAGAGATTAGCAGATTCGCATTGATCAGCAATGATGTGACAGATCATGGTCTCCGCCTTGGTGACAGATCTTTCAAAAGTCTTTTTGGCCTGGTCCTCTGCCTCCTTGTCG
Source organism: Theodoxus fluviatilis (assembly GCA_034096865.1). Taxonomy (NCBI): domain Eukaryota; kingdom Metazoa; phylum Mollusca; class Gastropoda; order Cycloneritida; family Neritidae; genus Theodoxus; species Theodoxus fluviatilis. The sequence continues at coordinate 56,923 of JAWQFJ010001395.1, forward strand.
ACACCTTTCTTCACAAAGAAATCCATTTTCTTTTGTTTCGTCTTGCCTTTCGCTTGACTCACTTGGTCCGCTTCCTTGTGGGATACACTATCAGAGCTGCCAAGTACTACGATTTAGGCGTAGCATGCTACGATTTCGACATGCTTGCTACGATGCTACGATCGTCCGGGAAAAACTACGATTTTACAAAGCCTCGAACTGAACTTGTGACCTCCACGTAGAATACCCCCCCCGCTTCACGCTGACGGTTCAGCGCCGAGCGCCTTCACAGACCTCCCCCCCCCCCCCCTATCCCCGCTTCAATTCATCGGTTCAGCGCTTCGCGCCTGCGCAGACATCGACATTTTCCTTCTTCTGCGTGTGTATGCTACGCCTATTTCTTAAATGCTACTCCAAAAAGCTCTGGATGCTACTCTTTGGCATGATGGTGGGTTGGCAGCTCTGCACTATTCACATGACGGGCACAATCAAACTTTCCACCGTGGCTGACGGAAAAATGGGAGTCGCAGACAGTGCAATGACTGAATAAGCAAACTGTTTTCCTTTCCGCGAAGTGACAAGGCATGGGTATTCCTCGTGATATTTTGGCAGAAAGACTTGGCTCGGCACTTTGCTCGTCTTCTTCTTTTTGGTTGGTGGCATTTCGGAGTCATTTTCTTCAGTTCTCATCTTCAGTTTCGTGTGCTCTTCGTTCAGCCATTGTCTCGAAAAGCGCACGTGGGTTGGCAGTAAAACAGGTTGACAACGTGAAGTGCAGGGAGGAAGGATGACGTAATATCTTGGCGCGAAGAATGACGCCACTTTTGGCGTCTCTTCTCAAAGTAGAGTGTACGGAGTAAGGATGACGTAATATCTTGGCGCGAAGAATGACGCCACTTCTGGCACGGAAGAGTGACGTAATCCTGCACGCAGCAAACGACTTCCGCCCGAAATCATGGATCGGAAAAATATCTGTCAAGCGAGATAATGAAAATTGCGGATTGTGATATGCGTAGCCAAAACAATACCGTTTGCGTAGAAAACAATAGACTTGCGTAGTTGCGTAGTATAGTATGCAAATGCGTAGTTTACTACGCTCAGTGCGTAGAGTAAACAGATCTGTACATGTGACACTTGGTGACTTGACATACATGTGACACTTGGCGACTTGACATACATGTGACACTTGGTGACTTGACATACATGTGACACTTGGTGACTTGACATACATGTGACACTTGGCGACTTGACAGACATATGACACTTGGTGACTTGACAGACATGTGACACTTGGTGACTTGACATACATGTGACACTTGGTGACATACATGTGACACTTGGTGACTTGACATACATGTGACACTTGGTGACTTGACATACATGGAGAGGACACTTAACAGCTAGACTTACTACACACTAGAAGGCTAGATACTAGAGACACTTGAAAGCTAGACTTACTACACACTAGAAGGCTAGATACTAGAGACACCTGAAAGCTAGACTTACTACACACTAGAAGGCTAGATAATAGAGACACCTGAAAGCTAGACTTACTACACACTAGAAGGCTAGATACTAGAGACACCTGAAAGCTAGACTTACTACACACTAGAAGGCTAGATACTAGAGACACTGAAAGCTAGACTTACTACACACTAGAAGGCTAGATACTAGAGACACCTGAAAGCTAGACTTACTACACACTAGAAGGCTAGATACTAGAGACACCTGAAAGCTAGACTTACTACACACTAGAAGGCTAGATACTAGAGACACTGAAAGCTAGACTTATTACACACTAGAAGGCTAGATACTAGAGACACCTGAAAGCTAGACTTACTACACACTAGAAGGCTAGATACTAGAGACACCTGAAAGCTAGACTTACTACACACTAGAAGGCTAGATACTAGAGACACCTGAAAGCTAGACTTACTACACACTAGAAGACTAGGTACTAGAGACACCTGAAAGCTAGACTTACTACACACTAGAAGGCTAGATACTAGAGACACCTGAAAGCTATACTTACTATACACTAGAAGGCTAGATACTAGAGACACCTGAAAGCTAGACTTACTACACACTAGAAGGCTAGATACTAGAGACACCTGAAAGCTAGACTTACTACACACTAGAAGGCTAGATACTAGAGACACTGAAAGCTAGACTTATTACACACTAGAAGGCTAGATACTAGAGACACCTGAAAGCTAGACTTACTATACACTAGAAGGCTAGATACTAGAGACACCTGAAAGCTAGACTTACTACACACTAGAAGGCTAGATACTAGAGACACCTGAAAGCTAGACTTACTACACACTAGAAGGCTAGATACTAGAGACACTGAAAGCTAGACTTATTACACACTAGAAGGCTAGATACTAGAGACACCTGAAAGCTAGACTTACTACACACTAGAAGGCTAGATACTAGAGACACCTGAAAGCTAGACTTACTACACACTAGAAGGCTAGATACTAGAGACACCTGAAAGCTAGACTTACTACACACTGGAAGGCTAGATACTAGAGACACCTGAAAGCTAGACTTACTCCACACTAGAAGGCTAGATACTAGAGACACTGAAAGCTAGAATTATTATACACTAGAAGGCTAGATACTAGAGACACCTGAAAGCTAGACTTACAGGACTCTGGACAGCCAAAAACAGCAGATAAGTGACAGTGAGACACAAACCGTGTGGAACGGCCGGAGGGAGGGATGTTTGCGCTTTCTCGAAGAGCTTGCCTTGCACTTTGTGACCTCTTGATGGTCCTCCTGCCCGTCATCTGTCACAAAATGGCACCTCTATGATGGGGAGTAAGGGGGTAGATGGGGGTAGATGGACAGAGGGGGAGGGAGTGGTGGAGTGAGGGAGGGAGGGAGTGAGTGAGTGAGTGAGGGAGGGAGGGGGGGAGTGAGGGAGGGAGGGAGGGAGTGAGTGAGTGAGGGAGTGAGTGAGTGAGGGAGGGAGGGAAGGAGGGAGGGAGGGAAGGGAGGGAGAGAATGGAGGGAGAGAAAGGAGGGAGAGAAAGGAGGGAGAGAGGGAGAGAGGGAAGGAGGGAGGGTGGGAGAGAAAGGAGGGAGAGAAAAGAGGGAGGGAGGGGAGAGAGGGAAAAGAGGGAATGGAGGGGGGGGGGAGGGGAGAGGAGGGGGGAGGGGAGAGGAGGGGGAGGGGAGGGGGGAGGGGAGAGGGAAGAGGAGGGGGAGGTGAGGGGAGGGGAGGGAGAGAGGGAAGAGGAGGGAGGGAGAGAGAGAGAGAGAGAGAGAGAGAGAGAGAGAGAGAGAGAGAGAGAGAGAGAGAGAGAGAGAGAGAGAGAGAGAGAGAGAGAGAAATGCATGTGTGTGTGTAGGCATGTACGTGTTGGTGTGTGTGCATTATTATGTGTGCATTCACATGTTTGTGTGTGCATATATGTAGATGTGTGTGTGCACATGTCTGTATGTGTGCATGCATGTACGTGCATAAGAGTGTGTGTGCATGTGCTGGTGAGTGTGTGTGTGTGTATGTGTACATGTGTACGTGCATATAGGTGCATGCATGCATGTGTGTGGGTGTTCAAGCATGCATTGGAGTGTGTGTGTGTGTGCACACATCCATATGTGATTGTATGTGTGCATGCATGCATGCATGTTTGTGCATACATATATGTGTGTGCATGTGTGTGTGTTCTACTGACCCCACTCTTCCCAAGGTTTTCTGTCTCGCTCTCACTGGGGTCCTCAGGGATCTGGTTGAGTGTGGTCTGTGTGCGACACCTGTGGAGAGAGAATGGTTTTCAGCACAGCTGCATCATGGCACTGCCTGGGTCTTGGAGAAGCTCACCATTCCCCTCCACAGAGCTGGGATGTCTAGTCATGTCTCCAGGGTGATGTATAGGTCCCATATTTCAAGATAAGATGTGTAGTGCTGATGTGCACACTATAAACACTGAATGCCAGCTGTAGCACCAGACTGAACAGTCAGGACTGGAACTGAAGAAAATGCAACCAAGTAGTCCTGAACAGACAGACCCACAAGGAGAGGCTACAGATAGATCAAGAATGAAACTGACTCACCACAACAACCATGGCACAGACAGATAAGACAATCAGACAGATAAGCAGATAACAGATAGACATATAAATATACACTGTTACACAGACAGTTACACAGACAGTTACACAGGCAGGCAAACGGACAGAGACAGTGAGTCAGAGACAGACAGAACGAACGAACTTGTTTATTTGTGAGGCCACCGGCCTGTCACAACGGAAACACATTGAACTCATTGGCATTGAAAATGTCCACTGCGTCATGTCTTCAGCGCGTTCAAAACAGCGCAGCACGTCTCGTGCTGAGGAAGGGAAAACACGAACCTGTGACACCCATGCTTAGGCATCTACGCTGGCTTCCCGTGAAATTCCGCTGCCAGTACAAAATTGCTGTTTTGGCCTACCGTCATTTTGATGGTACTCTTCCTGTGTATCTTTCGGCATCCCTTCGCACATATCAACCATCCCGTTCTCTCCGTTCAGCAAATGAAAAGCTTCTCAAAATTCCTAAACGTAGTACAAAATCTTTTGGTGAGCGTAGTTTTAGTTTCAATGCCCCCTCTGTCTGGAACTCGCTGCCGGCTGGCCTGCGTGACGCACCCACTTTACCTATTTTTAAGTCGCAACTGAAGACTCACATGTTTCGACTGGCTTTTGTTTGATTTTTGACTCACATGCGAAGCAAAAGTGAGTCTATGTACTCAGCCGTGTCGTCCGTCCCTCCGCCCGTCCGTCCGTCCGTCCTGGCGTAAAAAACTTCAACGTTGGATTTTTCTCGGAGACTATTAAGTCGATCAACACCAAATGTGGCATGATGGTGTATGATGACAAGGCCTCAAAAAACATACATAGTGACTTGACCTTGCTTCAAGGTCAAGGTCACAGGAGCCATAAATGTGGTCTCAAAAACAGTCATTTTTCACATTTTCCCAATTTTCTCCCACGTTATTGAGAATGGCAACCTTAGCTACAAGTGGTATATAGGTCAAAGCAAGCCCTATCTTTTGATACCAGTTTGGTTGACATTGCTTCAAGGTCAAGGTCACAGGAGCTCTTCAAAGTTGGATTGTATACATATTTTGAAGTGACCTTGACCCTGAACTATGGAAGATAACTGTTTCAAACTTAATAATTATGTGGGGCACATGTTATACTTTCATCATGAGACACATTTGTTCACATATCATCAAGGTCAAGGTCACTTTGACCCTTATGAAATGTGACCAAAATGGGGTAGTGAACCACTAAAAGTGACCATATCTCATGGTAGAAAGTGCCAATAAGCACCATTGTGCTTCCTATGTCTTGAATTAACAGCTTTGTGTTGCATGACCTTGGATGACCTTGACCTTGGGTCAAGGTCACATGTATTTTGGTAGGAAAAATGTGTAAAGCATTTCTTAGTGTATGATGTCATTGGTAGGTTTAGTTGTTTGACCTTGACCTTGAAGGTCACCTGAAGGTCAAGGTCATGTAAAGGTCAAGGTCAAGCATGTGCGTCGTATGGGCTTTGCCCTTCTTGTTCTTCTCATGATCATGTATGTTGTTGTATCCATTCTCAGGTCTGTAAGTTGTATGATGTTTTGCATTATGTTGGTAAGCTTGTTGATGAATGTCTGTGTGTGAATGTGGTATAAATGTCAGCGCATTGAGTTGTAGAGAAGTGCGCTATACAAATGCTATTCATTATTATCATTATTATTATAAAAGAGTGTACCATGTTGCAGTTGCTCATTGCAGTCTCATGAAAGAGGTCCTAGTTTTCTTTTTTCATTTCCTGCCGATAGTGCCTGTGTTTATGATTTGTCTTTGCTGTTTTTGTTCTTGCTACAGTGGTTCTGCACGCACTTTGTGGATGAGCTGTGGAACTTCATCCAGAGAGCCGACGGAGAGCTGCAGACGCGGAGGGTAGCTGCTGCCTACCTTGGCAGCTTCCTGGCAAGGGCAGCTTTTGTCCCCATTGAGTAAGTATGCTGTCCTTGGCACCCCTTTGGTCCCTCTGTGTTAGGGCTTTCATTTCTGAATAGCCATTGTCCACATCCAACAAGTCTTCAGTTCCTAGTACAGCTGCTGTTCATTCCCAGTAAGTCTTCCGTGCTTAGCGGTAGCTACTCTCCATGTCCAGTAAGTCTACAGATGGTTCCTGTATAGCTACTGTTCATATCTAATAAGGTATCAGTTAGTAGTATATTGTAGCCACTGTCCATATCCAATAAGACCTCAGTTCATGGTATAGCCACAGCTCATGTCTAATAAGACCTCAGTTCATGGTATAGCCACTGTTCATATCTAATAAGACCTAAGTTCATAGTATAGCCACTGTTCATATCCAATAAGACCTAAGTTCATAGTATAGCCACTGTTCATGTCTAATAAGACCTCAGTTCATGGTATAGCCACTGTTCATATCTAATAAGACCTAAGTTCATAGTATATGTATGTATGTATGTATGTATGTATGTATTTTGGCTCTTATATAGCGCCAATCTCACACCCAAAGGCAATCTCAAGGTGCTCAACACGTTCACCACTGTTCATGTCTAATAAGACCTCAGTTCATGGGATAGCCACTGTTCATATCTAATAAGACCTCAGTTCATAGTATAGCCACTGTTCATGACTAATAAGACCTCAGTTCATGGGATAGCCACTGTTCATATCTAATAAGACCTCAGTTCATAGTATAGCCAATGTCCACATCTAACAAGACCTCTGTCCTTAGCACAGGCACTGTTAATATCCAGTAGGTTCTAATATGGTTACCATCCATATCCAGAAAGTCTGCAGTCCCCAATTCTGCCTGGATATCTCCTAGCATGCTGTGTTCCTTCTGGTACAGGAAATTTGAGCCTCGTTATGATTTTGAGACATTGGGGTGCCAGGTTTTCATTAGACAATGCAGATTGTAGATGGAACCATTCAGCTTCATTCCTTAAAAAAAATGATAATGTACTGTGCAGAGGGAAATGATGATGTGACCTATAGGGAAACTTTTATTTCTGCCTTTTGTCTTTTTTGTTTTTGATTGTTAACACAGAATCTATTGGAAAATACAATGTGAGGCACTAGATGAGTTCTAGTGGATAATGTTGCTGGTTTCGTTATTGTACAAGATAGTGTGCATGTGTCTTGTAGGGCAGCCAAGTCTTCAACATTGCTATGACCCATAGCGGTTGATGTAAGTGGCTGCTGCTCTTTGTTTTGTTTTCTTTTTGGATCTGTTTATAAACTGGAGTTTGCATCTTTCTGTCGCCAAAATTGCAGATCTCTGCTTTGACTCAACAACAGCAGTTGAAAGTTATTGGTTTGCTTTCTTTCAAAGCTAGAGTGTCTGTCTCTGTGTTGCAGGACTGCAAATCTCTGCTTTGACACAACAACAGCAGTTGAAAGTTGGTGGCTTGCTTTCTTTCCAAGCTGGAGTGTCTGTCTCTGTGTTGCAGGACTGCCAAAACTTGCCTGGAGCTGATGGCAAAGTGGGTACACAAGTACATAGACCAGACCAGTAGGGAGGCCATCTACGCCATCATCGAGCGGTTCTGGCCCTTCTATGCTGTCTGCCAGGCCATATTCTACGTCCTCTGCTTTAGATCCACCGAGTTCTTCAGCAGAAAAAAAGGCAGGTTTTTCTTTCTGCTGCTTGCTTTGTCAGATTGTTGTGGGGATAAATGCTTGGCTCGGTGGGACAAGGCTGGAAGATAAGCTCTTGCAGCAGGATACAGAGGAAAACCCTTTCAATTGAATAAACTGACGAGTATTTATAGTTTGTGTTTTGAATTGAGGATTTTTGAATCACATGCGAAGCAAAAGTGAGTCTATGTACTGAGCCGTTTCGTCCGTCCGTCCGTCCGTCCAGGCGTAAAAAACTTCAACGTTGGATTTTTCTCGGAGACTATTAAGTCTATCAACACCAAATGTGGCATGATGGTGTATGATGACAAGGCCTCAAAAAACATACATAGTGACTTGACCTTGCTTCAAGGTCAAGGTCACAGGAGCCATACATGTGGTCTCAAAAACAGTCATTTTTCACATTTTCCCAATTTTCTCCCACGTTATTGAGAATGGCAACCTTAGCTACAAGTGGTATATAGGTCAAAGCAAGCCCTATCTTTTGATACCAGTTTGGTTGACCTTGCTTCAAGGTCAAGGTCACAGGAGCTCTTCAAAGTTGGATTGTATACATATTTTGAAGTGACCTTGACCCTGAACTATGGAAGATAACTGTTTCAAACTTAATAATTATGTGGGGCACATGTTATACTTTTATCATGAGACACATTTGTTCACATATCATCAAGGTCAAGGTCACTTTGACCCTTATGAAATGTGACCAAAATGGGGTAGTGAACCACTAAAAGTGACTATATCTCATGGTAGAAAGTGCCAATAAGCACCATTGCGCTTCCTATGTCTTGAATTAACAGCTTTGTGTTGCATGACCTTGGATGACCTTGACCTTGGGTCAAGGTCACATGTATTTTGGTAGGAAAAATGTGTAAAGCATTTCTTTGTGTATGATGTCATTGGTAGGTTTAGTTGTTTGACCTTGAAGGTCACCTGAAGGTCAAGGTCATATAAAGGTCAAGGTCAAGCATGTGAGTCGTATGGGCTTTGCCCTTCTTGTTGTCCCATGAAATAGCACACGTGTTGCAAAATGGTCACAGAGGGAAGTAGTTTCCATAGAGATCCTAGGAGCCTGTGTTGAAGTTTGGTTCCTGGCCTGCCACTGGTCTTGGACTATGTGTACGACACAGACAGCAAGGAGCTGCTTCCTGCTCCAACCTCATGGTTGCTATGGAGCTTGAAGAGTTCTACATGCAGTGCATTTCTCTGTTCATTAACTGCAGAAGAGGGGTATGTGTTCATGTTGGTGTGCGATTGCATTACTTCCACACGATGTGTGTGTGTGCATGGTTGTGTGTGTGTGTATGGTTGTGTGTGTGTGCATGGTTGTGTGTGTGTGCATGGTTGTGTGTGTGTGTGCACCCCCATATGTGTAGTTTGTGTACTTGAGAAGGTAAGAAAACATACAAATAAATCAACAGCCGTTGTGTGATGATTTTTTATTTGGACAAGGGTTTTTATGTTTGCAGAAAGACAGTGGGCCAGATCTCTGGACATCCAAAAGATTGCTGGGAGCAAGCTGAATCCTCTGCGATACATCTCACCTCTGGTTGTCAAAGCCTTTGTCAGCGTGGCAAGGTACATTGCTAAAGTCAGAGCTGTAATGCGCAGTGATTTCAGTTTTTGATTTAAAACCCGTGTGGATTTATGGCCTCTGGGTCTACTTTGGCAAAATAATAATTGTATGACCTTTGTATCCTCTTTGAAATGTAATGGCCTTTGAATCCACTTGACAACTAACAGCCATTACTCTGTGTGTGTGTGTGTGTGTGTTTGTGTGTGTGTTTGCATGCACATGTTTGAGAGAGATGTTATAGTGAATGATAGTGTGTACTTGAATCTGTATATATACATTAATTTTGTTCATTTGTGTGTACATCAGATTCAAAATTCTCTGACAAAAGTGACAACACTCTCAACTGTATGCTACAGGGATTGATGATGGACATTTTCAAAACCATATTTTGTATGCATGGGATGTACAATAAAAATGAGACCTTGTGATGTTGTTTTTTCAGGCAACATAAAGTAGCCTATTTAGACAACATTGTGCAGGGGAACCAGCGACTCTTCCTTCCATCAGAGGCACCTGATCTGACGTCTTTCTTCCCCTTTGACCCCTACCTGCTTCCAAGGTAAGGGTCCAGCTCTTGACCAAGTGTAGTGTACACAACATGTTGTGAAAGCCTGAAAGAGCTAGACCCAAGAGGCATTGCTTTACTGTTTAGGCTGGTCAAACTGAGAAAACTTGACCAAGTGTAGTGTACATGACCTGTTGTGAAAGCCTGAAAGAGCTAGACCCAAGAGGCATTGCTTTACTGTTTAGGCTGGTCAAACTGAGAAAACTTGACCAAGTGTAGTGTACATGACCTGTTGTGAAAGCCTGAAAGAGCTAGACCCAAGAGGTTTTGCTTTACTGTTGGGAGCTGTCAAGCTGAAAAACTTGGCCCAAAATAGTGTAGATGACCTGTTGTGAAGGACTGGAGGATGGTCAGAGTGCACAGATTGAAGAAACTGATAAAAGAGCCATGACTGAATTGTTGCTTCATGTTTGTTGCATTTTCAATGGCAAGCATGATCAATATCTTGTTTTCAGTTTCCTAGGTAAGAGGGTCTTTTTTGTTTTAGTGTCGTTTCCCTGTTTGATATTGGTAAATGTATTCATCTAGCTGAGTGTACTCTTTTTAGTTTGCTGAAATCTTACATGTTGAATATGCCGAGTATGGACTCCCCATTGACAATGCTGAATGAGAAACTGAATGCCAAATGCAAATGAGGGGAGGTGGTACAATGGCAGAATGACAATGCTGAATGAGAAACTGAATGCCAAATGCAAATGAGGGGAAGTGGTACAATGGCAGATTGATGATGCTGAATGAGAAACTGGATGCCAAATGCAAATGAGGGGAAGTGGTACAATGGCAGATTGATGATGCTGAATGAGAAACTGAATGCAAATGAGGGGAGGTGGTACAATGGCAGATTGATGATGCTGAATGAGAAACTGAATGCCAAATGCAAATGAGGGGAGGTGGCACAATGGTGGAATGACAATGCTGAATGAGAAACTGGATGCTGAATGCAAATGCCGGGAGGTGGTACAATGGCAGAATGATGATGCTGAATGAGAAACTAAATGCAAATGAGGGGAGGTGGTACAATGGCAGAATGCTCTCTCTTACAGGTCAAAGCGCTTCATCAAACCACTGCAGCGGGAGTACACTGCAGACTCGGAATCTGAATCTGAGATGGAGGTTTGTATTTGGTTTGTCTTCATTTTGTCTGTAGACTACTCTGTGAATGTTGCATTAGCAATGATTCACCATGATGGATGGAGAGTGGGCATTGGCTTATTGAAACAGCAGATCAAGCTCATGATCAAAACAGAACCAGATGAGCCTGCAAATGAGACAAAGCCAAGGTAGGAGCCACACATACTCACTCTACATGTACTGCTTGCAGAAAGGTTCCAGCATGTACTCCAGTAGGCTGCAATGCAGGTTTATAGTTCATATATACTAAATACAAAGTTTGTAGGTATTCTTGGCTAGAATAAGGCAAACAATATTAACTCACTAGCAACGCATCGCCTGCATAGGGGCGATGGACGCCTCACTACCAGAAACGCATCTCCCACATAGGGGCGATGTCAACAGAAAATTCCTGTATTCGGGCCGATGGTCTAAGGGAAGCAACTCCAGTTTAGAATGCTGTAAGAACCACTTCTGCGTTGTGAGTTACTTCTCTTTACTACCTCCTTAGAGGCGGAGGTTTGAAAACTGAATGTTTATTCGTACGTTTTGCGAAAATGGCTGACAAACGCGTATCGGAGGTGCTTGAGTGAGAGTTGGAGGAAGAATCTGACGATGAAGAAGCTATTGTGAACCTCCTATCAGACAGTGATTTTGAAGAGACTGATGAAGAGCGAGATATTGCTGAAGGTGAGACAGAAGATAGCAATGGCAGCGATGACCAGCGCTCAGTTGAAACACCGACTCGACGTGTCAGTCAACAACGTCGAAGTGCATTGCCTCAGCCCGGTGTCGCGGACTGGATGTGGTTGCGGACTAGATGTGGTACCTATTAATAGTCATGCGGTTTTTCCGTTGGCTCCGCCAATCACGGAGATGATAGCAACTTTTCTTAGGCCTAGCTCTTTTGGGTCATGGACGCTTCGCCCCATTTGCCTGTTCGCCCCAACCTCTTGAAGGCTCTTCGCCCCACATTCTTGCCGGTTCGCCCCACTATCCTGGACTCTTCGCCCCACTATCTAAACCGCTTCGCCCCACAATCCAAACTCGAGTAAATGCCGGAAAACACCAACAAAAACCATGAAAATGTCAATTTTAATCATTAGTTTTTGTTGTGCGAATTGATTTTCCCGGTATTTTGTTGTTGATGTTGTTGTTGATGTTAATGTTGCTAGCTGCGTATTTTTGACTCACATGCGAAGCAAAAGTGAGTCTATGTACTGAGCCGTGTTGTCTGTCCGTCCGGGCGGGCGTCCGTCCGTCCGTCCGTCCGTCCGTAAAAAACTTTAACGTTGGATTTTTCTCGGAGACTATTAAGTCTATCAACACCAAATGTGGCATGATGGTGTATGATGACAAGGCCTCAAAAAACATACATAGTGACTTGACCTTGCTTCAAGGTCAAGGTCACAGGAGCCATAAATGTGGTCTCAAAAACAGTCATTTTTCACATTTTCCCAATTTTCTCCCACGTTATTGAAAATGGCGACCTTAGCTACAAGTGGTATATAGGTCAAAGCAAGCCCTATCTTTTGATACCAGTTTGGTTGACCTTGCTTCAAGGTCAAGGTCACAGGAGCTCTTCAAAGTTGGATTGTATACATATTTTGAAGTGACCTTGACCCTGAACTATGGAAGATAACTGTTTCAAACTTAATAATTATGTGGGGCACATGTTATACTTTCATCATGAGACACATTTGGTCACATATCATCAAGGTCAAGGTCACTTTGACCCTTATGAAATGTCACCAAAATGGGGTAGTGAACCACTAAAAGTGACTATATCTCATGGTAGAAAGTGCCAATAAGCACCATTGTGCTTCCTATGTCTTGAATTAAGAGCTTTGTGTTGCATGACCTTGGATGACCTTGACCTTAGGTCAAGGTCACGTGTATTTTTGGTAGGAAAAAATGTGTAAATCATTTCTTAGTGTATGATGTCATTGGATGTGTTCCCGTTCCGCCGTTTCCCGTTTCGCCGTTTCCCATTTCGCCGTTTCCCGTTTTGCCGTTTCCCGTTTCGCCGTATTAATCAAGTAAGTGTCACTTTGCCGTAAAAGTGAGATACATAGAAATCAGTAAAAGTGAGAGATATAGCGCTCAGCTCAGACCGCACCCGCCACTCCGCCTGACTGACTTCGCCTGCCCGGGGAGTTATGCTAAGAACCGGCCGCGTTAATGTATCTGCGTTTTGTGACAAACGTCTTGCTCGGCGGTACTGTAAGCCATGCACCTTAACGGTCCGCGTGATTCGGGTGTAATCTTAAGCTAAACGACGTTCTGAATGTTTCTGACTTCGACCATTTCAGCAACGCCAATAAACATCGTTTAGCGCGGTCTCGTTCTCGTTCAAATGCCGAAATTTCAAACTGGGGTACTCTGTCCGCCTGGACAGAGTACCTCGGGTACAGTGTCCACGAATGTTTCCGACTTCGACCATTTCAGCCCCAGTACGGCGAACCGACACTAAAGAGGACGGCGAAATAGCACTGGATCGCGTTAAGAAAAAAATTGACGAATACGGCGATTTGACACCCATACGGCGAAACGGGAAACGGCGAAACGGTACCCAACCATGTCATTGGTAGGTTTAGTTGTTTGACCTTGACCTTGAAGGTCACCTGAAGCAAGGTCATATAAAGGTCAAGATCAAGCATGTGAGTCGTATGGGCTTTGCCCTTCTTGTTGGATAATCTAAGTGGCTTTGCATGACTTCTCGGTTATGTTTGATTTCTACACAGGAAGGTGAGGATGAAGGAAGCGATGATGAAAACTCTGATGAAGATGTGGATGAGACTATGGTAAGACAATTAATTTTCCATTAAAAACGTGTGTGTGTGTGCCTGTGTGTGTGTCTGTGTGTCTGTCTGTGTGTCTGTCTGTCTGTCTGTGAGTCTGTCTGTGTGTCTCTCTGTGTGTGTGTCTGTCTGTCTGTGTGTCTGTGTGTCGGTCTCTGTGTGTGTTGTCAGATTCTTACCCTTTTCCCCCCCTGGTTTCTTCATGTTGCTTAATATTTACTTATTCTTTGTGTCATACAACACTTCCTTTACACTTAAAATGCATTAGGAATTGTGTTCTTTTAAAGGCTACAAAGACAAAAAATATAATATCAACCAATATCCTTTCCCTGTATGTTTTCTAGAAGTTCTGAAAGTGACACTACACATTTGTCACTTATGGAATGTTCTCTCCTTGCTTCCTTCAACCCTTCCAGACATCGGTGATCATGAACCAAGGAGCCACAATGCACAAACTGGAGTTTTTGATGGGGGACCACACACTGCCATACAACATGACAGTGTACCAGGCCATCAAGCAGTACAGGACTGCCCCAGAGCATGAGGACCCAGAGGTGGATGAAAGCAGTCCCCTTGGCTCCTCCGGTATGTGGACCCAGACCCACACCATCTGGTGTGTAACCCATCTTTTGGTGCTGCAGTGCTTATGTGTGTGCATGTGTATAAGTGTGTGTGTGTGTGTGTGAGAGCTGTGGTCGATGTAGTGCTACAGAGCTCTTTGTATCACGTGCCTTGACTGAAATTGTGTTAATGGATGTGCTTGGATGTAAGGAAGGAAATTGCAGACCCTGTCCCAGCTAGATGTTCTAAAACTCCTGCAAGGTTTAGATTCATTTGATAGTGTCCTGTCCCATACTGCCATACACTGCCCCTGGCTTTCATTCCCTTACTGCTTCCATGGTAGCTTCTCTATCCCATTTTCCTTCCTAATGTTCTAAATTTAGTGAGCTTGTTATGGTCTTTTGGCAAAACTGTCACACACAAAACACATGATTGCTGAATTTGGACCAGTGGTTTTGAGGATGATAATTTGAGAGGGAGCTCAACCTGTCCTTGGCTCTTGGAAAGCAGAAAGGGAATGGTGGCAATGGACTGGAGCCTGGTGGTTTGGAACACCTCATGTCAGTTTGGTTGCAGACTGCAAAGAATGCTATTGTGGTCATTTCATCTCTTCTTTTTTGTCATACTTGACAACTGTCAGATTAAGATCGTCGTTGAAAATGAAAACTTCTTTGCATATGATACAAAACTGAAATCTACAGAACAGATTGGAGAATATTAAGGAAATTTCTAATGAATTGATATAAAAACCAAAACACATGCAATATAGAAAATTGTGTCACCACTTGCTAATCATATGATGCTTATAGTTGTCTTGTTGTAAGTTATGATATGATTTTGATCTTAGGTATAGACCAGCCTCTGATGCCAATGACCACCATGCTACCAGCCCCAAGAAGACAAGAGCTGAGACCAAGAGCTCAAAGGTCAGCAAGAAAAAGTCGGAAGACTCTTGCAAAGGTAAGAACTTGTTTGCATGTACATGAAGAGTGCTTTTATCTCGCCTTTGATCTTATCACATTCAATCAGTTAAAATTTTTGCATGCGTCTGCCTTCTTGACTTTGGTAGAGGTAGTTATTATGTCTAATGGAATATTTTGTTAACTTTGATTTTATTCTGTTATGCACTAATTCTGCTGATGGTATGTTGGTTGTTTGGTGGAAGCTGAATAATTGCAGGAAGGTTTTTGACTCACATGCGAAGCAAAAGTGAGTCTATGTACTGAGCCGTGTCGTCCGTCCGTCCGTCCGGGCGTCCGTCCATCCGGGCGTCCGTCCGTCCGTCCGGGCGTCCGTCCGTCCGGGCGTAAAAAACTTAAACGTTGGATTTTCCTCGGAGACTATTAAGTCTATCAACACCAAATGTGGCATGATGGTGTATGATGACAAGGCCTCAAAAAACATACATAGTGACTTGACCTTGCTTCAAGGTCAAGGTCACAGGAGCCATAAATGTGGTCTCAAAAACAGTCATTTTTCACATTTTCCCAATTTTCTCCCACGTTATTGAGAATGGCGACCTTAGCTACAAGTGGTATATAGGTCAAAGCAAGCCCTATCTTTTGATACCAGTTTGGTTGACCTTGCTTCAAGGTCAAGGTCACAGGAGCTCTTCAAAGTTGGATTGTATACATATTTTGAAGTGACCTTGACCCTGAACTATGGAAGATAACTGTTTCAAACTTAATAATTATGTGGAGCACATGTTATACTTTCATCATGAGACACATTTGTTCACATATCATCAAGGTCAAGGTCACTTTGACCCTTATGAAATGTGACCAAAATGGGGTAGTGAACCACTAAAAGTGACTATATCTCATGGTAGAAAGTGCCAATAAGCACCATTGTGCTTCCTATGTCTTGAATTAACAGCTTTGTGTTGCATGACCTTGGATGACCTTGACCTTGGGTCAAGGTCACATGTATTTTGGTAGGAAAAATGTGTAAAGCATTTCTTTGTGTATGATGTCATTGGTAGGTTTAGTTGTTTGACCTTGACCTTGAAGGTCACCTGAAGGTCAAGGTCATATAAAGGTCAAGGTCAAGCATGTGAGTCGTATGGGCTTTGCCCTTCTTGTTCAGATTAGTGAGGCTGCATGCTAGTGTTAACTTCTGTGTTTATCTCTGATGTATGCTTCAACCTTAGTATCTGTTTCCTTTGGTATATTTCTTGACAGATGTTTGACTCACATGCGAAGCAAAAGTGAGTCTATGTACTCACCCGTTTCGTCCGTCCAGGCGTCCGGGCGTCCGGTCCGGGCGTCCGAAAACTTAAACGGTGGATTTTTCTCGGAGACTATTAAGTCGATCAACACCAAATGTGGCATGATGGTGTATGATGACAAGGCCTAAAAAATCATACATAGTGACTTGTCCTTGCTTCAAGGTCAAGGTCGCAGGGGCCATAAATGTTGTCTAAAAAACAGTCATTTTTCACATTTTCTCAATTTTCTCTGAAGGTTTTGATATTGGATACCTGACCTATATATGTTATATACGGCAGTGTAATCTTTTGATACCAGTTTGGTTGACCTTGCTTCAAGGTCAAGGTCACAGGAGCTCTTCAAAGTTGGATTGTATACATATTTTGAAGTGACCTTGACCCTGAACTATGGCAGATAACTGTTTCAAACTTTTTAATTATGTGGGGCTCATGTTATACTTTCATCATGAGACACATTTGGTCACATATCATCAAGGTCAAGGTCACTTTGACCCTTATGAAATGTGACCAAAATGGGGTAGTGAACCACTAAAAGTGACCATATCTCATGGTAGAAAGTGCCAATAAGCACCATTGTGCTTCCTATGTCTTGAATTAAGAGCTTTGTGTTGCATGACCTTGGATGACCTTGACCTTGGGTCAAGGTCACATGTATTTTGGTAGGGAAAAAGTGTAAATCATTTCTTAGTGTATGATGTCATTGATAGGTTTACTTGTTTGACCTTGACCTTGAAGTTCACCTGAAGGTCAAGGTCATATAAAGGTCAAGGTCAAGCATGTGAGTCGTATGGGCTTTGCCCTTCTTGTTTAGGTGTTAGTTCATGATGTTTTGTAAATTTATTTGTGGAGTTGTACATGTAGTGAGACCGACGAAGCACAGTTGATTTTTGTGTATCGATTGGCCTTGACCCGCGATCGAGTTAAGCTAAAATTAGCTTGTTGTGTTACGCGACGTACGTTAGTCGATTTCCGCCTCGAGCTTCGGAGATTGTGCTGTTGCTTTCGCGAAAAATTGTGGAAGTTATAGCGATTTGAAGTTGAAAACTCAGTCGAGTTTCAAAGATTGTGCTGTTGCTTTCGCAAAAAATTGTGGAAGTTATAGCGATTTGAAGTCTCTGTCTGTCTCTCTCTGCCTCTGTCTGTCTGTCTCTAGCTCTCTGTCTAGCTCTCTCTCTCTCTCTCTGTCTCTCTCTCTGTCTCTCTCTCTCTGTCTCTGTCTCTCTCTGTCTCTCTCTCTCTCTCTCTCTCTCTCTCTCTCTCTCTCTCTCTCTCTCTCTCTCTCTCTCTCTCTCATTCTGTGTGTGTTTGTGTGTGAAACATGTGAAATGATATATTTTGCATCACACTAAAATAATAATATAGAGGAATTCTTGCTTAGATGTAAAGGATTCATCATGAGGGCATACAAGTTTTTGCACATGTTTTCCATGATCTCTGGATCTTCCTTCTGAAAATTACAATCGGAAGTTGAAGTTGTTTCGAAATGGGAAATTCTGGATACTGGTGGGGTTGACATTTGTAGTCATCTTCTTCTTCCTTGTCTTCCTTGTCTTCCAAAGATATACACCATTAACACATTTCCCCTCCTATAGGGGTTGTGGATGTTGTGTTTTCATGCATTTTTGGCATTTCATATTTACCTTATAGGATCTTTGCATAGTTTTCCTGAATGCTTATGTGGCATGTGCATCTTGTGCCTTGCTTTAAAAAAAAGATAAGGAAGAACTTCATGGTGTTGTGTTGGGTTTGAAAGAGCATGGTACTTTTTGAACTCACATGCGAAGCAAAAGTGAGTCTATGTACTGAGCTGTGTCGTCCGTCCGGGCGTCCGTCCGGGCGTAAAAAACGTTGGATTTTTCTTGGAGACTATTAAGTCTATCAACACCAAATGTGGCATGATGGTGTATGATGACAAGGCCTCAAAAAACATACATAGTGACTTGACCTTGCTTCAAGGTCAAGGTCACAGGAGCCATAAATGTGGTCTCAAAAACAGTCATTTTTCACATTTTCCCAATTTTGTCCCACGTTATTGAGAATGGCGACCTTAGCTATAAGTGGTATATAGGTCAAAGCAAGCCCTATCTTTTGATACCAGTTTGGTTGACCTTGCTTCAAGGTCAAGGTCACAGGAGCTCTTCAAAGTTGGATTGTATACATATTTTGAAGTGACCTTGACCCTGAACTATGGCAGATAACTGTTTCAAACTTTTTAATTATGTGGGGAACATGTTATACTTTCATCATGAGACACATTTGTTCACATATCATCAAGGTCAAGGTCACTTTGACCCTTATGAAATGTGACCAAAATGGGGTAGTGAACCACTAAAAGTGACCATATCTCATGGTAGAAAGTGCCAATAAGCACCATTGTGCTTCCTATGTCTTGAATTAACAGCTTTGTGTTGCATGACCTTGGATGACCTTGACCTTGGGTCAAGGTCACATGTATTTTGGTAGGAAAAATGTCTAAAGCATTTCTTTGTGTATGATGTCATTGGTAGGTTTAGTTGTTTGACCTTGACCTTGAAGGTCACCTGAAGGTCAAGGTCATATAAAGGTCAAGGTCAAGCATGTGAGTCGTATGGGCTTTGCCCTTCTTGTCCCACATTGTCACCAGTGAAAATTTGTCATCATGTCATCCCTGTTGTTTGTTGTGGGACTTCTTCCTTACTGACTCTGTTTCACTTTGCATGGCTTTTCAGTCTCATGCTCAGACGCAAGCGGCGGTGGTTCTCCTGACCAAACCCACAGCTTTGGTTTTCCCACTTGATCGAGTTGGCCATGCTTGATCTGTTGTTGGTTACAGCCGGTCAAGTTGGTACCTACCCCTTCCTCTCCCAGCATGTCAGCAGTAGTTGTCATAGCAACCAAGATTTGGCCTGACAACCAGCAGCATCCAAAGCTTGAAATGAACTTGTGGAAAGATGCCATCAAACTTTACTGGAATCATCGGAGGCTGATCATTTACCTACTTAGTCCCTGAGAATGACACTCAAAAACTATTGCAAATAGATGTGTGTGTGAATGTGTGTGTGTCTCTGTGTGTGTGTGTCTGTGTGTGTGTCTGTGTGTCTGTGTGTGTGTCTGTGTGTGTGTGTGTGTCTCTGTATGGGTGTCTGTGTGGGTGTCTGTGTGTGTGATATGTCCAATACAGCTGGATAATTGTTAATAGTCTGGTGTTATATCTTATTGATCACCAGAAGGAAGTGTTTGTGTCGATTATACTTTTACAACGATACCCAACATGTTACATTGGGATAACTCATTGAATGTACTTATATGAGAGCTTGCATTTATGCTGATAAAGATATTATGATACAGCTTCCAAAACAGATGTGCCCCATTGTGTCACTCCTCTATGCCGAAGCTTTGAGAGTAGACCAAATGCTTTTCACCAGCACACAGGTAGCTTTAATTATTGTTGTTCTGACCTTTTTCTTTTAAACTGCATCACGACAGAGCAAGAGACAAACTCCTCATCACATGCGATCATTTATATCTGACTTTTCCAGCATGAGAGAAAAATACAAGCACACCAGTGGACATGTTCTTGTCCCATTGTCACACCTGTGCCGGTGCCACAAGTCTTGTGTTGCTACCTGGAGTCAAACTGCCCAGTGGTGTGGCCTATTCTGGCTCAGCAATGATGTTGGCCTTCGCTCTGGCATGACATGTAGAGCTCTGTATGGTCCACTGTTAGTGTGGGCAGAGATGCCCAGGGTAGCACACCACCCCTGTAGCTCATTTCCACTACGAAGGGGGACAAAATATTGCTGTTCGATAGTGTTGTGATGTAACAGTTCTCATTTTGTCCGTTGCTGTGGCCTTTTAAAAAGTATGTTTTAATTTCATTTTATTTGGTGTTGTGACATTGTTCTACCAATCTGATGGCTTCTTGTATGTATTCAGTGCTGTCTATGGGTTTTGGGCATTGGTGGGTGGGTCATAATTTTCCTATGTATTTACCCGCAATCTTCAGCATGCTTCTTGTGGAAGTGAGTGTTGCTCCTAGTGCTATTGTAACTACTGTGAATGAAAGACACATGCATGGTGATATTCATCTCTTATGTGGATGACATTGAGGATGATGATGCATTTACGAAGAAATATCTTTGCAGACATTGGTTGTCATTATCTTTGATGTTGTTATTGTCATATATTTTTGACTCACATGCGAAGCAAAAGTGAGTCTATGTACTGAGCCGTGTCGTCCGTCCGTCCGGGCGTCCGGGCGTCCGGGCGTCCGGGCGTCCGTCCGTCCGGGCGTCCGTAAAAAACTTAAACGTTGGATTTTTCTCGGAGACTATTAAGTCTATCAACACCAAATGTGGCATGATGGTGTATGATGACAAGGCCTCAAAAAACATACATAGTGACTTGACCTTGCTTCAAGGTCAAGGTCACAGGAGCCATAAATGTGGTCTCAAAAACAGTCATTTTTCACATTTTCCCAATTTTCTCCCACGTTATTGAGAATGGCGACCTTACCTACAAGTGGTATATAGGTCAAAGCAAGCCCTATCTTTTGATACCAGTTTGGTTGACCTTGCTTCAAGGTCAAGGTCACAGGAGCTCTTCAAAGTTGGATTGTATACATATTTTGAAGTGACCTTGACCCTGAACTATGGAAGATAACTGTTTCAAACTTAATAATTATGTGCGGCACATGTTATACTTTCATCATGAGACACATTTGGTCACATATCGTCAAGGTCAAGGTCACTTTGACCCTTATGAAATGTGACCAAAATGGGGTAGTGAACCACTAAAAGTGACTATATCTCATGGTAGAAAGTGCCAATAAGCACCATTGTGCTTCCTATGTCTTGAATTAACAGCTTTGTGTTGCATGACCTTGGGTCAAGGTCACATGTATTTTGGTAGGAAAAATGTGTAAAGCATTTCTTTGTGTATGATGTCATTGGTAGGTTTAGTTGTTTGACCTTGACCTTGAAGGTCACCTGAAGGTCAAGGTCATATAAAGGTCAAGGTCAAGCATGTGAGTCGTATGGGCTTTGCCCTTCTTGTTATTATTATTATTATTATTATTATTATTATTATTATTATTATTATTTTTTTTAATTTATTATTATTATTATTATTATTATTATTATTATTATTATTATTATTATTATTATTATTATTTATTATTATTATTATTATTATTATTATTATTATTATTATTATTATTATTATTATTATTATTATTATTATTTTTGACAAATGTTTTGCATATGATTATATTGCATGACACAACATGCAACCATGCTGAGACCAGTATATGACGTGATTAATAAGTTATCAGTTAAAAGTTAATTTATTAACCAGCAGTCTTTCAGAACTGGGGTCAAGACAGGTTCAACCCATGCCTTGTGACAATTCATGTTTGTGACTGAATGAGTCAGAAAATGTGCATCCTAACTGCCTTAGTTCTTATTGTCACATATGCTAATTGGGAAGAGTTCTATGTTAGCTACCCATGACAGTTAGCTAGCTATTTTGTGTGTGTGGTTTTTGTTTTGTAAATATAATGTATGTGCCACAGTGGATAAAAACTGTGATACACTTTGTTGTAGATTGATGAAGTCTTTCTATGTGCATGTGTGGATGTTCTTTGATTTGTTCTGTTAGAGCGTGCTTGTTGTGGAGTGTAGTGCGTACTATTGGAAGCTTTTCTGCATGTTTCAAGCATGAGAAATATTTGCTTGTGTGTGCAGTCGAAGCCCCATAGTGATAATAAGACTTATGTTTTTATAACTAGTCCTTAGAGCACAAGAAGATATATGTGTCATTTGATAATGCTGTATACTGCAATAGATAACTGCTGAGGAAAGATGAGGTGGAGTGGCTGCTACGGCAACAATTTGTCACTGGGGTTGGAAGCAACAAGGTTTCTACACCAAAACAAAACTGCGGTATAAAAGTCCACTGGATCATGATTGTGAAGCTGTGCCCCTTGGTAGCCCCTAGTTGTTGGGGACTGCCTCTGGCTGAGCTATTGGAGCAGGCCCCCAAAACCCAGCAGCCAGGGGCTCCAGCTAATGAGGGGGTCTGCAGGAAGCTCTGGCCATATGCTGTATGACATTAAGGTCAATTCTGGATGTATTTCTTCTGGAGAAGACCAGACTGTTAGTAAGGACCCCGGCGAAATGACATTCTAGAAATTTCCAAAATTCTAGAACATTCTAGAACATTCTAGAATGTTCTGGAATAAATTTGATGAAATTATTCTAGAATTTTTTAATTCCAGAATAATTCTAGAATATTCTAGAACATTACTTTTTCTTAGAATATTATTCTAGAACAAGACCATTCATTTATTCTAGAAAATTGTAAAAATGATATAAAAAATAGAAGTGAACAACAAAGCATTTCAACACACATGCAAGACACTTTAGTGATCACACACAGAATATAAGATTTAGTGTCAACATATATGAATGTAAATTTGATGTTGATGTTCATATAATTTGGAAGTGTTTTACGATTTCCTACTTTTCACTAAGCAAAATAAAAAATGCATGGACTTCAAAAACACAATGGTGTTAAAGTATACAGAATGGGACACAATTGTACCAGCAAAAACTGGTGAGACAAATTTGCCTTCTATCAAACTTAGACAATCTTTAAGTAGTAACATTGTATAAAGATAATTGCAAGTGAACATTCTTTAATTTTTGGTCTTTCCATATTATTTACACGATATTAGTCACTCAAGCAGACTTATTCTCTGAATCAATCATTCATTCACTCTTTCGCATAGAAAATGATAATAGACCTAAGCTTAAGTGTTAATGCAGTTACTGCAGCAGCATCAAGTGATCTTGACAAAGGTGTCTGAGTCATCAGTAATAAAATGTACATCTTAACAATCACATCATATCATTTCAGCTGAAGACTTGGTAGGCTTAGCAACATTTCGTCTTTTCATGACAGGTTTAAACGCTCTATAAAAACCCACAACTGAGATACACAAGCAATTATACATGTACTGTCACTGTGGCACTCCTGGCAAGTGGTTAAATCACAATTCATAGTCCGTGTCATTCACAAATGTCTTCAGATCACATAGCTTCAACGTCCAAGTCCACAAGTCTGTGGTGATCACATAACGTCTCCAAGTCGACATGTCTGATCACATAACAGCTTCATTAGTTCACATTAGTCTGACTGACAAAACAATCCTTCTCCAAAGCACAAAACAATCCTTCTCCAAAGCACAAAACAATCCTTCTCCAAAGCACAAAACAATCCTCCTCCAAATGACAAATCAGTATTCCACCTGTGCACAAATCAATATTCCACCTGTGCACAAATCAATATTCCTCCAAATCACAAATCACCAACACTTCACCTCCACAGAACAAATCACCAACACTCCACCTCCACAGCACAAATCAATATTCCACCATCAATGCACAAAACAATCCTCCTCCAAAGCACAAATCACCAACACTCCACCTCCACAGCACAAATCACCAACACTCCACCTCCACAGCACAAATCAATATTCCACCATCAATGTACAAAACAATCCTCCTCCAAAGCACAAATCACCAACACTTCACCTCCACAGAACAAATCACCAACACTCCACCTCCACAGCACAAATCAATATTCCACCATCAATGCACAAAACAATCCTCCTCCAAAGCACAAATCACCAACACTTCACCTCCACAGCACAAATCCCACCATCAATGCACAAAACAATCCTCCTCCAAAGCACAAACAAATCACCAACACTCCACCTCCACAGCACAAATCAATATTCCACCATCAATGCACAAAACAATCCTCCTCCAAAGCACAAATCACCAACACTTCACCTCCACAGAACAAATCACCAACACTCCACCTCCACAGCACAAATCCCACCATCAATGCACAAAACAATCCTCCTCCAAAGCACAAATCACCAACACTTCACCTCCACAGAACAAATCACCAACACTCCACCTCCACAGCACAAATCAATATTCCACCATCAATGCACAAATCACCACCAAACTCCAATTTAGTCAAATGAATACCACACAAGAAAGACTTTGGGCCGTCACAATGTCCCAGTTCAAAGCCTTGACCAGACAAAACAAATCATAGTAAAAGAGACCGGCAAGCCAACACCAGGTCTTGCCAATCGGGCACAGCGGCCCCCCCCCCCCCCCCCCCCCCCCTGAGACGCCGCTCAGAAATGAATCACACACAACCAGACCGGCAAGCCAAAAACCAGGCCTTATCAACCGGGCACAGCGGTTGGTCACAAAATGGCAGTGTATTCCCAACACACTTTGACAGCGTCATGGTTCAGTAACATCGTCATGGTTCAGTCACCTGAGTTCACTTAAAGACAGAACGACCATGCTTATTTGGAGAAGAGGAAATATACTGTGCATTATCACAATGAAGAAACACCATAATTTCCTCCAAGTACTGAACAGGAATAATCTGGACATTGTCTGAAAGTTCAACTGAGATCAGATGTTTTGTGTTGGCTAAAATGTTGTCATGGTTGGCCGTTTTTCGGAACATACGAACAACAGCAGAACACTCATTCTGCCTGTTGACAACAAACAGTAGAATCCTTCCATATTCATTGTCACATGTCTTAATTACACTACATTCCCTTTTCTTCATTCTCCCATACTCGACAGAATAAAACATCTTCTGTCTACACATGACTCTGTCCACCTTTCTCAACTGTCCCTCATTCAACTGGTCTGCGACATTCTTTTCCAGTCTATTTTCTTCTGAAAATTTCTTGATCTTTCCCACAACGTCGCAGTTGGACATGGGCTTTAAGTTGCTCTGAACACGCTTGATTTTCTTGTCAAGACCACATTTGCGTGTCACACCCTGGGCTACTTTGAACTTGAGTACCTGCCTAACAACATCGCCAGTGCCGTGAACAGATTGTAAAATCATAGCATTTGCATCTTCGAATGCAAAACAAGACCATGCCCACATGGGCCCCCACAGTATCACGTAGCTTGCCAAATGAGCACCAGCATTGTGCACGTTCAGGCCACAGGAACCCTGACAGTAGAGAGCGGCAAAATCTTGGTAGAACTCATCCAGCAAGTCACTTGCTCGAGAAAGTGCGAATGTACTAATAGAGTCCCCGAGAAAAATGTGTGCTGCCTCTGACAATTTTGCCACATGATTCAAGTACCTGTCGGGCAAAATGCCACTCAAACAAGGAATGCAATAGAATAAAAGCCAAGTTTGCAGTTCTGTAGCTTTGAAGTGACTGTAGTTTTTTTCCAGGTCACGTGGTAGCCTTTCGATAAAATGTGGAGGTTTGATGTGCATCAAGTTATTATTGATTTTTCTCAAGTGTTTGCCAACAAAGTATGGCTTGCCGCTTTCTGTGGCAGAAAACCACTTGCTCATGAGGGTTTTAGTTATTCCAAGAAGGAGCCCGTGCATGTAGTCAGGAACAACCCCCTGTACCAAATCAAAGCCATCTAATGAAGACAAGCCTGACTGACCACAGAAACCTTTGATACGGGTTGCTGGTGTACCCTGCATCATGCACTGCATTACATCTTCATGGTTGCGATCTCGCGCACGCGCTGGGCCTGGACGGTATGGATAGCATCTTGCATGGCCTTTACCTTGTGGCACCACTTCACCACCTTCTTCACAAGTAATGCATGCATTGCCTCCATTGTACTGGGTCATGCTCAGAACTGATGCTTTCGCTGGAAGGTCAAGAGTGGCACAAATGACTGAAAGCTTCACAACATGGGTTTCTCCGCTCACGCAAATGTCCACACCATTTGTTCTTAGCTCATTCATCTCTCTTGCAAACCCTTCAAGATATTGCTTAAATGGTGGCTTGCCTTTACCCTGCCAGATGCCAACAAGCAACATGTTTTCCCTAGCAAATCGTGCTGCTGGACTCAGCTCATTTATGGCGAGAAATATTGGCCACAACTGTACTTTGGAGGAAGAAAACAAATTTACACCATCAGTGTTCATGACAGCAGACACGTTGGTGGAGGATGATAGGAACTGGCCTTCCTCGCACATGCTCCGGTAGGCAGTTCCATCAGTGATGTCTTGAATGGCTGTGTCACCTCTGTCCATTCTTCTTTTGAGGTCTCGCTTACTCTTCTGGATATTTGTGCAAACTCCTGTCCAAACAAACAGTAAGTCAGCTTTAACAATACAAGAAAAACACACAACCAAAAAGCATACTTTTAACTTTGAATCAATTCTCCGTCTTAGTAAGCAGACTATTTGACCTGTTTGTATGCATTATGTTGTGCAACGTTTTGCGCGGAATACTGATTTCAGCCATCCACAAAATGTCTGTTATGCATAAAATGCTCAACACAAACCTTTTGCAGGAAGCACAATATATGTTTCATTTCCTGCATAGGTTGCCTCGACCTTGAAGTATCTATGACAATCATTTGTGATCTAGTTTGCGGGTACAAATTTTAACATCCCCGCAAGTCAGTGACAGAGATGAACTGCGCAGGTAGAGTACGCACAAGGTAGACTTCATTATATAAATGCAATTTTCCTCCAGAAGCAGGGCAAGTGTATCCAAAACATGTACAAAGAAAAAAAACCACATGACAAAATATCAGTACGGCTAACAAAACTATAGGACAAAAATAAAAGTCTGAAACCTCTAGATATTTCTGGGGGAAAATATAAAAGGTAAATTTTATACAAAATCATGTCAGGCTAGCTGTTACCCTTCAATATTCCTTTTGCTTGTCTGAAAAAATATTTGGATTGATGTGGTAATACACATAGCATGACAGTATAATTATAATCATGTAAAAATACCTGGGGTCTCTAGCAGTAGTCGCAGCTGAGACTTGATGTCAGCAAACACAAACTTCTGCCGTGCTTGCCGTCCACTCTTGTTTTGGTCTGTGCCTTTGTAGCGCAGACCTCCACAGCCATCTGTCTCACAGATCACCATATCTGGATCTTCAGGAAAGACTGATGAGCACAGCAAACAGTAATGATGTTCCTTCACCTCGCCTGCAAAGCTGGACACCGCTTCCCAGATATCATTGTAATGCAAAGCTTGTATGCCATTAGAGTCTGGAAACATGCGTTTGACTGTACTGATTATGTCCCTAGATGCACTTGCAGACATGTTATGACGCAGGAAACATGAAAGAAGACCCAGTGCTGGCGATTCTGCATCTGCTGCAGTGTTTTGACCAATGTGAGGTTGTGGTTCCGACTCAGAGTCAGACGTTGAGGTGACATCATCTTCTGTATCTGAATGTGAAGTGAGTGAACAGAAACTGTCAGTGTCACTATTGCAGTCACTGGAACCATCACAACTGTCACTGCTGAAGAAGTCTGACGAGCAATGCTGGAAAGATGCATCTTCTGCATGAGCATGAAGGCTGCTACCGCCATCAGCCTGGTCTGAAGCATCTCCAACAAAATGTCCCAGTAGCTCTTGATTCTCAGGATCAGCAGCAGTGCCTGAACCATCAGCCTGATCTGAGGCATCACCCTTTAAGTCTTGCATTGGTTCTTGATTCTCAGGATCAGCACCATTGTCTGAAACAAAGCATAGAATAATATTGAACAACAAGAAGGGCAAAGCCCACACGACTCACATTCTGAGAGAATGTGAAAAATGGCTGTTACATTTACGGCCCCTGCGACCTTGACCTTGAAGCAAGGTCAAGTCACTATGTATGTTTTTTGACGCCTTGTCATCATACACCATCATGCCAAATTGGGTGTAAATGATAGACTTAAATAGTCTCCGAGAAAATTCCAACGTTAAAGTTTTTTACGGACTACAGGACGGACGAAACGGGTGAGTACATAGACTTACATTTGCTTCACATCTGAGTCAAAAATAAGCAAGTGCCTCAGTTTTCAGTATCATGAGTATGTACAGCATGAAGCTACAACATCCCCCTTTTACTAGAACAAAACTGAAGGCATTCCAAAATCAGGTGCATTTTATAGATAGTTAAATCATCCTATTCATAACAACCTGTTGTCAAAGTAAAGCTGGATGATGATGTGGATGGTTGTTCAACTTCCTCTGTTACTGACTGAAGTTCCTCTTGCAGACGCCTCCTCTTCCACCGATACTGTGTGCTCACCGGAACATCAAACGAATGATCATCCAAATATCTTTTCTTTTCCCGTTTCACTGGACCTGAAAAAAAACATTGAGTGACTGACACACAAAGGACCGACACCTGCAGGAATGTGCAATTGGAGTCGCAATTTAACAGTCCTGAGAGCGAACATGTTTTTACGTTTTTATGTGTCAGAAACAAAACCTCGCAGCAAATGTACTTGTTCAAAATTGATTCCCACACATCCGACGATCCGTTCTCTTTCACAAGAATGATTTGTCTTGTTGAAACGTTTATATTGCCAAATAGATCTTGCAGCACACACATCTATTATTTTTTATATTGCCCATAAAGTTTTTAAAATCCAACCAGCGAAGAATTCATTCTCTGAACCTCCACAAGACTAGATTATAATTATTAGACAAACTTCACAAAGGGCTAATTTAGTGACGAGAGAGCCCAACTCAGAACTGCGAAAAGTCACATGCAGTGCAGCACAGCTGAAGCCGCAAAACTTCAAACGGCAAAGAATACTTACTGAGTTTGTGAGCAAACTGCAGATGGTTGAAAACGTTCTGCTTTGATGAGAAGTTTCGCCGGCAAATGAGACACAAAAATGGTTTCTTGCTGTTATAATCCTGCTCAACAAAGTTTCCTTTCCTCGGAAACCCCGCCATTTCGGAACACTCGAGCTTCCCTGACCTCTTCACCCGAAGATGAGGTCATAGGATCTTTGAGGTCATGTTGCAAGGGAGCTCACTCTTTAAGCATATTGCACCAAAACGAAACAAGACTGCGGTTCGCAAACTCTTGAAATTCGCACAGATCTTGAACAAAAACGTGCGAGGCATTAACAAAGAATTTTTTTTAGGCCTTTGATTTACTCTTCCTTGAGCCGTGACCAAAAAGTGGATGCACTGACGTAATGAAGTTCCAGACATCTCTGGCACCGATTTTTTGTGGAGACAAGCAGCCGCCCCATTGGCCAGTTTTCTTAGGCGCCAAATTCTGGAAGTGGCCGGAGCACTTCTCTTTCACTCGCCTTCGAAACCGCAAATCCAGCAATCGGCAGAAAAATGGCAAGCCATCTACACGTGAACTTGTTTTGGTATGAGGAAATGAAGTTTTCCTCAACCAAAACCAGCACTATCGAGGTGCCTAGAAGAGACGCCGCGCAGTACAAGATCGGTGACAGAGTGCTGTCAAAATGGCATGGAATTTTGTACCGCCATTATTGTAACCATCAAGGGTAAGTTTCACCAACTTACTTCCTTACTTTCAGTCATTTATATTGCATGGTTTCATTGTTTTTCATTTTTATCTCTCACAAAAATTGACTTGAAAATGTGTCATATTGCGAAAGTGAATCTGGTCATTCGCAATTGTTTTATTATTGAATACGAAGTGGCTCTGTAGCCACTGACTAAAGGCTTGTTCAGGATGCGCATCGATTCAAAGCGTTGCTTAACGCTGCATGTGATTCACTCCGGAACGGCGAATTTTGGGCGTGATTCACTCAGCGCTGAGCAGCACACAGTGAATCACCAATCCGACGTGCTTCAGATGATTTTGCATCACATTCATTGATTCAAAATGGTATCTTCGATCCCGCACTGGCCGTCGATGCGTAAAATATCCCTCAGAAACATCATTTTGGGACTGGAACGGGCTTTATTTGCCCCAAGCGCTCTGTATGTGCGAGTAATGGCAAGTAAGGATGACACAGTAGTGGACTTTATTCATGCAGAATACATTTAAACGTGCATAAACGATGTCTGTGGCAAAGAAAACACTTTCTTCGCGTCTATCAACACAACATCTGAGGCGTTCAGGAGTGGCAAAGAGCGCTCAATTGCCAACATGAAGCGCTCATGCAGCGCTGAATACTCCTGAATAAGCCTTAAGCCTGTCCGGGGAATTTAACCTAAACCCGGACGCGTTACTTTTTGTCACGTTTGTGTCCATACATCAGCGTTGGGCACTGGAGTTAGGGTGTAGGGACCACCCGTTGAGAGTCAAACGTGGGATGGAGTTAGAATATTAAGCTTCACCCATTATTGATATATCCAACCACACAACTGGGTAACCGTACGAGGCTGTACGGCTACGGATTACCTCATCCTATTGAATATATTGCAGAAACAAAAGAAGAGCTCCAAGAGGACTACAGGAAGCTGGAGCGTATGGTGGAGGAGCAAAAGACAGCAAGGAGGGTGTTGTCAGCCATGGGGGTTTCTCTACATGCGTTGCCAGGCCAGGGGGTTGTTTCAGGTACACACTTAGTTATCCAGGCAATATATTTATGACCTTTTACTCAACTTTAACCCAGCATTTGACGGGCACAAAGCAGCTGGCGGGCCGCAACTGACGTATAGTCGTAGCACAGAATAAGATACAGCACTAATGTGTCATGACCTTTTTACCACAGAATACTTCTGGTTAACTCTTTGTATATCGAGCTCGTATGACTATGCGCTGTGTCATTTGGTCCCCCGTGAGCTATCGGGTGCGTACATTATAGACGTGTTATTAGGCATTACATGCGAAAGGCTGACGCAACGCTGGCAATTGCAGCCTCCGTGGGCAGGACCTGAAAATCAACAGCTTATTTAGCTGTTACTGACTTTATCAGGGGACATAAATGCCAGTCCACTCTTTGAACTGCAAACTTTTGTCTGACAAATGTATATGTTTATTTCTTGCGCTGATTGCAAAGCACACTTTTATTATATTTTGGTCTGTCCATGATGTATTCTTTCTCAGGTGTGGAAACTGCCTGTGACACTTCAACGACCAGCTCAACTTCATGCTCATCACTTTCAACCAGGTCAGTTGAAAAAAAAGAGAGACTGAATTCAAGTAAGTTTTGCTCTGGACACGACATGCATTTTTAAAGACAAAAGGGTAATTTTGTTTTAACTGATACAAATTAGAATCATAATGCAGAGAACATTTGAAAATGTTAGAAATGTTAAATACTGTATGGCAAAACAAAAAAAGGATAACGCAGGTATAGGATTATAGGATTGGGCCCACACCCAGTTCGAATTCCATTTCTTTCTTGAATTTATTTTATGCATTATTGGTTGCAGCGTTCCTTGTGCCGGACAACCGCCACCAGCGAAAAAAGCATGTGTGCCATCAGCCTTCACGATGAATTTCAGGTATTTAACTGTTACAAATTCAATTCGCTCAATAGGCCAACAAAATAACTTCACGTTTCATGCATTACAAAAATAGGGTAGAGAGGACATCAGTTTCACGTGTACCCTAGAGATTTTTTTTTTCTTTCGTAAGGAAACAAAAATGATAAAAATAATGTGAGTAACTTATTGCATTTTTCAGTGATAAAACAAGCCGGGCTGCAAAACCTGGTGTGCCCCGGGCTTCAAGTTCGGGGGCAAGAACGCCCTTGGGGAAAGCTTTAAAACAGTATGTATGCAGGATTCATTATACTACTGTTATATTATTATATTATTGTGCTACTGGTTTAACCGTCTTGCTTCTGGAACATACGCAGAAGTACGACTTCCAATTCCTGCGGTTTTTGTGTACATTTTTACCTGAGGCTTTGTGATCATGATTGCTTACATTTTAGTGAAAGGACATATTCGAAAGCTGTAACTTTGGTTCATCCTCATTTGAAGCATGTTACAAATATGCTCTTATATATCCTCGTAATAGTGTTATTATATCTTGAAACTAAGAATTAGGAAAATACCTTGATCTGGAAGAAACAATCATGGAACATTAATGTTCTGCAATTGAGCTTGGATGAAGTCTCATACTTTATAAAAAAGTGTAGACCTGCACACTATGCATGAGATACCGTTTTACTGATCAGCTGACATTGATTGAAATGTGGTGTACAAGCAAGGTACATTTCCTTTTCAGACCAGTGGAGGGGGCGAAAGGACCGCGGCAGGAGGTGAAGAAGGCAGGATTAGAGCAGGAGCTGAAGAATCTGAAGGAGGAAATGGCGCTGCTGAGGGAGGAGATGCAGAAGTCAAAAGTGACAAGGGAGGAGATGCAGAAGACCACCGAGGAGATGCAGAAGACCCTGAGGGAGGAGATGAAGCATATGAGACATGAGATGAGGACTAGTTTAAAAGACAGTCTAGCAGACCAGACAGAAGAAATCAAGAAAAGCATCAGAAAGTATAGTAAGAGAGATTTAGCTCCCCCCAGTGCAGCCCTTTCCCCTTCCACTAGTTCCAGTCCGAGAATGGAGCTGAGCACCTCTTCAGTTTCCAGGTCCCTCACCCCCACTTCCAGGTCCCTCACCCCCACCCAACCTCCGGTGCCTTGCCCCAGTGCCACCGTGTCTGCCCCTTCCCCTGGAACTGTCTACTACGGAGCATTTACAATTGATGATTTGCGTAAATCTATCCCTCCAGGCACAGAGGCGAAAAAAGTTGCTAAACACCTTGCCAACATGGTGTTCACCAAGGAGCAGCTCATTGCATGCTCCTTCACAGGCAAACTCACACGGTTCAACAATTTTATCCACAAACCTACCCTGGATGCCAAATGCCGGGACATTATCCTGAAACTGACTCAGGAAGCTGCCCCTGGCACAGAATATAAGACAGTCTATGAGGCCGTCACCAATCTGCAGAAAGTGTTAAGGTCAAAAAACAAAGTACAGAACTGAAAACAACACTTCCCCCTGTGGGTTCGGGGTAAGAATTGACCCACCGCGTCTCCCTACGCGATTTGTAAGAGGCGAATGACTAGGACACCGTTGCCTTGGGCAAAGGCTGTTGTTATTTGTTGACTCCAGCCAAAAACCAAGGCTACAGGAAAATGGTGTTATTTGGGGATTATGATTCAGCCGTGGTAAGCTCCTAACATAATAACTGGCATTCTCTGGAGACAGAGATCAAATCTCCTGAAGACGGAGTGTAACTGGTTGCCAGGATATGGCGGGGTGTTCAAAAACAGTCACACACGGGTGATCCTGGAAGTGTTTAGCCCAAGTACGCAACAACAAAACAACTCTGTGATGGGGAAGTGTAGTGATTTTGAATTTATAGAAAACCAAATCCAAATTTTTACACCTTATAAATATAATCAACTTATCAAAGTGGTGACAGCCTCGTAGACTGTGTCACTCGCGTGTCTTGTATTCTGTGCTCGGGGACTGAGCTTCTGTGGTTGCTCATACACAACTAAAAAGTCAACATTTTTAGCATAGTATCAGTTTATCTGAATTTTTGTTTCCTTCGGTTTCTTAAATTTCGTTTTCATCTGAACTTCATTTTTCTAAGGGAATTTTTTAAATTTATGTCTCATCAGTGCCTGGAGAGGAATTGACAGTACAAAGTACAGAATACAGATGACAGTACTGATTATAAGGTCCCCAATAACTTTCTTCACTGCTCACAAGAATTGTAAGGTATGAGGTACGATTATGAATGGGATTAAATTGATAAAATCACTTGGATGGAATTTAATTAGTGATTCAGATATCATCTGATGTGTGCAGTTGTTTTTTAACACCATCAAACTCAAGCTTAAAGTACATAAAATTCATATGCCACCATTTCTAGCTGGATACCAGCATCAAAACTGTCTTTTGTTTTAGCTCCTTCACAGTGTTTCAGAGGAGATTAACTCTGAGGCAGTTGACATTTGAACTGAATGTTATCTGAAGCTCAGCTATGTCATAGGAATAAGGCCATCTAGTGTTGTATAATGTTTGCAAGCACGAATCAGATTTGATACAGGATATTTGTCTCATAAACATTTTCTAAACTTTAGATATATGCATTTTTTTACTTTGTCTTATTTTTAATGTTTCCTCAACCATTGACACTACACTGAAGACTTGTGAATAGTTAATCATGATTTTTTTTACATATAATTAAAAAAAAAGAATTCCATCATTATTGTACATGTAATGAAAACTGCAATTGTAATCTTTTCAGAAATACATACATTGTGCACTGTTGCAACTGAACTATGGTAAGCAATTGTTCTTGCTTTATGTTACTGCAGTGATCATGATGTACCATTTCAAAATCTGTATTAAATAAAAACCGCTGGCGCTGAACCTCCAGGTTTTGGCATATTTTAAAAAAAATGAAAAAGATCGGGTTCGAACCCGCAACCTCTCGAGAAAAGATGGGGAAAAAACACACATGAACAAAAACACAATAAACCAGGTCGGGTTGGAACCCACAACCTCTCGAAAAAAGAAAAGAAAAAAGTTTCAGCGCAGAATCGAACCTGGTCATGCATGACCACGAGTCCAATGCTCTACCACACGAGCCATTAGACTTAGAGAATTGATATGACACTGAGACAAAAGTTCGCCACCNNNGCAGTGTCGACATCATATTTTTTCTATATATGGTTTTCTTTTCATTAATCAACTGTTGGTACATATTCCTTTCTTTCATGTAATTCTCCTTAACCACAGACACATTGGTGCGTAAATAGCGACGGTAAAGGCATCTCAAGCTCTACTTAGCGGCAAAACAGTCGTCACTAAACCATGGTTGTCTATGTCTATTTCCTCTAACTGTGAAATCTCTCCTCATAGGTGCAGCCGCCTGGAGTAAACAATCACTAAATTCCGCCATTGCTGCATCGATATCAATCTCACTGGCACTAACCTTATCACACAGCCCTACTTCACCCATGTAAGACTTTAATGCTTCACAAAACTGCCCGACAGACAGACAGAGAGACAGACAGACTGAAAGACACACAGACACATAAAACAGACAGAAACACACACACAGACATGCAGACAGACACACATACATGCAGGCAGACACAAAGACACACACCCACAAAGACAAACACACACACACACATGCACTCACAGAAAACCTACTTGAGTCTACTGCCGATAGCGGAATGAGGCAGCTGTGTGTTGGAGGTCAAGGACGCCATTGCTGTCTCAATGGTGCCACCTGCAGCTGTCATGGCAACAAGAAGTATTAGATACTGAGCACTGCAGACTGAGGCAGGGCAACACACACCCAATGGCAGACATGCTGCGATCCTAGGGCATTGAGGTTTGCCAGTAGTTGAGCTGTGTAACACATGTCTCTATGACAAACACATTAGCACACTCATATTAAACTGTTCATACACAAGTATGCATACACACACACACACACACACACATGCACGCACACATACACACACACACTCACACACTCACTCACTCCTGTACACAAACAAAAACAAATGGATACATCCATACCTGTACAAAAGCACACATACACAAATACATTTCTCAACATAGAGTCACACACATCTACACTCACATGCATGCACACACACACACACACACACACACACACACACACACACACACACACACACACACACACACAACACACACATGCATGCACAAACACACTCACAAAACTGCCCGGCAAGCTTACAACGTACCCATGAAGTCTCGCATTTTCATTTCTCGAACAGCCTGGAATAGGAATGGAGGATGGCAGGAAAAACATTCATTATAAAAATCCATTTTTTATTATGATAAGAAACAGACCTGCCTACCCCCCCCCCCCCCCCCAAAGGCCAATTAGGGAGATTCTGAAAAACAGGCCGTGGTCCAGGGGCTGCCAAGGCCCCGGTGACGAGCAAGGGTAACGCCCTGGTGGGTAGAAACAGGCCTAAATCGGGAGAATAGGCAGGTCTGAAGAAATGAACTCCGAGGAAAGAAACAAACAAGCTAAATATTAGAACTGGAAAAATCTCGCAAGTTATTCATAGTATAAGCATCCTAGCAGCTGTACCAACTTGAAGTTTGTAAATGACAAAATGCAACTCACTGCATTTACACATCTTTGGTGTAAGCACACTACAGTGGCACATGAAGACATCTTCTGACTAATTAAAAAAAAGTAATATTCTGGTGTGCTCCTGCTTTGTTTGACAAAGTGACAACATGCCAACATGGAGTAAGTTTACAAGGCACTTTGTGCAGGCATACTCTACAAAACCAGACTTTACCTTGTCAATGTCTCTGTATTGGGTGGACCAAAGGTACATACAGCCCCCTAAAAGCATTGCTGGGGTTGAGGTAACATGGCCACAAAAAAGGGGTCTGTAGGTAGGCCTGACTTTGTTGTTGTTGTTGTTGAGGCCAGATTGAGACTGCACATGTTTGTGTGTGTGTGTATGCATGTGTTTTGAAAATTGTATCTGGTAAATTAATCTGAACATAAATCAAAATGTATTTATCTGAAAACACTTTTTAAATTTAAATAATGCTCACATGGAAGCTGGGACAGTTTTTGGATTTGTTGTTTTACTTTAATCTTTCCCCTCTTTTTTTCACAATGAAAAATAAAGTTTAAGGTCGACAGGAAAATATATGGTCACCAGGTTACCATAACCACAACTTTTTTTTGTTCCTAATGAAACAGCAAAACAAAATAGTGATGTGGAAGATAACGCCACTTTGATCACTGAATTAACGGCTTGCAAACGTTTTGCTTAAAACCCTTCCTTAGGAAAAGAGTAAAAGCATAGAACTATTAGAAGAAAAGCAGGACTGAACAACTGTTCAACTGTCCAGTAATCAACCAGATTTAATTTACCACAGTGTTGTTGTGTTTTTCAGATTTTTGAAGCCAGCACTCACCCTGGGTATCTGTGTAAGGCGCCTGTCAAAAATTTCCTGGATGAACTTCAGCAGCTCTTCCTTTTCCTTCTCCATCTTCTCCAGTCGTGCCTGCACTGCAAACCAGAAGAGATACCAGTGGTAACTGCTCTTGACCATTCTGTGATGAAAAGCAACAGTTCTTTACAAACATACATGTTGCTCCGTTTCACACATCAACTTGATCAAGCATGTCATGCCAACAAAACGCCTACGTTACGTACAAAGAACGCGAGCATTCCATTAGCATGAGTGAAAATGTTGCAATGTGAGTTGACATCGTCAACTTTTCACATGCGGCTAAAGACAGCTATCGACTTCCAGAGTCACCGGCTTTTGATTGGCCACTTCGTGTCACGTGACTGTGATGGTTTCGTCTGCAACTCATACTGACGTTATGGTCGCCGTAGTTTGATGTTTACTTCGTGACGTAGTTCGTCCGCTGAACGCTGCCAAGACTATTGCGCGAATGAATGAAATTTGATGTTTTGTGTCGTCTAATGAACACGCGCGCATGAAGAAAATTTATGTTTTTGACACTCGTACTTACGTTATGGTCGCCGTAGTTTGATGTTTACTTCGTCCGCTGAACGCTGCCAAGACTATTGCGCGAATGAATGAAATTTGATGTTTTGTGTCGTCTAATGAACACGCGCGTATGAAGAAAATTTATGTTTTTGACACTTGTACTTACGTTATGGTCGCCGTAGTTTGATGTTTACTTCGTCCGCTCAACGCTGCCAAGACTATTGCGCGAATGAATGAAATTTGATGTTTTCTGTCGTCTAATGAACACGCGCGTATGAAGAAAATTTATGTTTTTGACACTGTGCAGGCTCTGTTTGCGTATTTACAATGTTATTTGTGTTGTATGTTGTAACAGTCGTGTCAGTGTTTACATTGTAAATTTATATATTTAGGTCATGATATCTAGTTTTTTTTTACAGTCCTAGTGTTTATTTGAATTTAATGTGGATTTTGTTATACCTGAATTGTCCTGAATTGTGGCCAGTTGAGAAAATAGAGAAGATACATAGAATCAATAAAATGCAGCAAGGTAAACCAGAATCTCAGTAAAAGTTTCAGCCACATTTATTTATTCATAATTTTTCAGGATTAATACAAATTTATATCAAAAACATCAGTTGAATTTAATCGAGTCAATTAATCGAGTACATACATGTATGTAACATGTCCACCAGGTCAAAAATGTGTTGAGTACTAGAGCAGACGAAACCATCACAGTCACGTGACACGAAGTGGCCAATCAGAAGCCGGTGACTCTGGAAGTCGATAGCTGTCTTTAGCCGCATGTCAACTTTTCACCTGGTACCGATGTGCTGCAACGCTTACCTTGCATCTCGAAGTCCTTCTTGAGAAACTCCAGCTTCTCCCTCTTTTCATCCAGACTCAGACCCTCTCCCTCGCGGCCCTCGGGAGCCTTGGGCTTCTTGCGTGAGCCGCCCTGCTGCGCTCTCGGACGCGGCATGATGACTGGCGAACTAGAAACAGATGTACAAAGCCTGCATTCCATGTTCAAAACATGGATCTCTATGACAGGAACACATGCAGCCTCACACGAGTTACAGGCAACTGAGTTTGATGTATCAATGTTGTTACGTCTTACGAATGTACTGCAGACTGCAGTCAAGCTGATGCTGACAAGTTGAGTCGTCTTGAAGGAGCGGTGTACACTCTAGTGAGCTATGCAGTCGTGATTGGAGAGTGGGCCATGAGTGGACTAACGTTCGATCCACCGGGAAAACAATTAGAGATATTTGCAGCGGCGCAGCGAGCGAGTACAAGAGAGATGATCATCAAGTTTTAATGACATGATCATGATGTGTATTGTGTTGGGTCAAGTCAAGTCTCAAGATCGACAATAATCGTATGCAAACACCTCTTAGTCTTACTTGCTCAGCTGTTGTGCAGACACTACACAACGGGATGGAAATTAGCAAACTAGTGTTCATTTTTAGGTAACAAAGAACGACAAGTAACAAACAACCAGGTTATATGAGGGAATAAAAGCTACAACACACGATCTTACCACCGAAAACGACGATTGCCTGAGTAAGAAGTTGTAGCTTTCGCGGTTTTGAACTAACGCAACGTCAACCAATGAAATGTGGATGCGAAAATAACGCAGTTAGTAAATTTTGTAAATTGGCCTTGGGGCATGTACAATTCGGGAATCACTGATTTTTTTATTATAAATATGAATATTTGGTATAATAAATTTGAGTATAGATTGCACTTCAAAAATAAGATTTTGCGAGTTAACAAGAGTTACCTCCCATATTAGCGGGATATCGGTTTTCGTTACTAGAATGTATCACGATCCTCTGTCCGACCACAAGTTGAATGACTCACCTGAGCGATTGGATCGTGCGTATCACCGTGCTCTGCTGAAGCTGTTTCATGTTCCTCCTAAAACCCTTAGTTTGTTATGGCAGAAGATTATAACCCTCCATTTGATCTCGGCGGGGGGGAAGCAAAATCGACAGTGCATGATCGGGGGAAAGGCAGTCTTGAGAGTGACACCGGTTTGTGCTCCCCGTGTCGGCGTGTAGATGGATGTAGATAAAGTAGAAGTTCTTGGTCATTTGCTAAGACGAGGACATGCTCAAATGTTGACAGAATATGATCTAAGATAAAAGGCGCAGATTTCGACTGGAAAGTATGTCGTGCGCGAGAGGTAAAAACGTGCATACAGTTACAATTACACTACACTACAGGTGGAACCGGTGAAAGTGATATTAAACAAAGCTGCTGGGTAAAGGGAGTGCCAGCTCATCACCTTCACTTGTAATGCAGGAAAAGTATGAAATCAATACTGAAAGTTTAAGTTTTCAACATTCTTCTTGACAAATTACATTCTCTCTCTCTCTCTCTCTCTCTCTCTCTCTCTCTCTCTCTCTCTCTCTCTCTCTCTCTCTCTCTCTCTCTCTCTCTCTCTCTCTCTCTCTCTCTCTCTCTCTCTCTCTCTCTCTCTCTCTCTCTCTCTCTCTCTCTCTCTCTCTCTCTCTCTCTCTCTCTCTCTCTCTCTCTCTCTCTCTCTCTCTCTCTCTCTCTCTCTCTCTCTCTGAATATTTTGAATATTTTGCCTCAAGGGCTGAATGTAAGAAAGGCACTACTGCCTAATTCACTACCCTTGTAAAATAAAGTTCGTTCGTTCGTTCGTTCGTTCTCTCTCTCTCTCTCTCTCTCTCTCACACACACACACACACACACACACAAACACATAAACATACATTCACACACAAATACATGCACAGAGTTAGATATACTAAATATACAGTTATGCCTTATGGTCTGTGGGACAACAGAATGCATATATTGACTGAAGTATGTTAAAACCCATCTCTGTAACCACAATGATTCATGCTTTTCCTCAACAGGTGTACAGTGTAGCGAAGTTGACCTCAAGATGGCAACTGGGGGAGAGGAGGAGGCACGACAGCTGCTTGTGTTGCTGCAGGCACTGCAGAAAGCCTTTCTGAGTCTGCAGAATACACTGCCACATCTACAGCAAGCCTCGCATGAGGTGTCTTCCATTCTGGAAGAGTTGTGTCCCCTGTACAGTCAGCTGTCTGCCTGCCAAAACCTCAGCCCTGAACAGGTTCCGCTTGCAAGGGAGTTTCCTCATGTCTTGGAAAAAACCAACCACCTCATCACCCAGGACATCAGTGAACGCATCTGCCTTGCCAACCAGAAGATGTAAGTGTAATATCCCTACACACACACACACACACAGAAACACACACACACAGAGACACACACACAGACACACACACACACACACACACACACACACACACACACACACACACACACACACCCTGGTCACTAACTGCATGGAATGCATGGCTGATGGGCTTTTGGGGCCTGCTTCCGTAGCTCAGCCAGGGACCTGCTTCAGTAGCTCAGCCAGGGGCCTGCTTCAGTAGCTCAGCCAGGGGCCTGCTCCAGTAGCTCAGTCAGGGGCCTGCTCCAGTAGCTCAGCCAGGGGCCTGCTCCAGTAGCTCAGCCAGGGGCCTGCTCCAGTAGCTCAGCCAGGGGCCTGCTCCAGTAGCTCAGCCAGGGGCCTGCTCCAGTAGCTCAGCCAAGGGCCTGCTTCAGTAGCTCAGCCAGGGGCCTGCTTCAGTAGCTCAGCCAGGGGCCTGCTTCAGTAGCTCAGCCAGGGGCCTGCTTCAGTAGCTCAGCCATGGGCCTGCTTCAGTAGCTCAGCCAGGGGCCTGCTTCAGTAGCTCAGCCAGGGGCCTGCTCCAGTAGCTCAGCCAGGGGCCTGCTTCAGTAGCTCAGCCAGGGGCCTGCTCCAGTAGCTCAGCCAGGGGCCTGCTTCAGTAGCTCAGCCAGGGGCCTGCTTCAGTAGCTCAGCCAGGGGCCTGCTTCAGTAGCTCAGCCAGGGGCCTGCTCCAGTAGCTCAGCCAAGGCCTGCTTCAGTAGCTCAGCCAGGGGCCTGCTCCAGTAGCTCAGCCAGGGGCCTGCTCCAGTAGCTCAGCCAGGGGCCGGCTCCAGTAGCTCAGCCAAGGCCTGCTTCAGTAGCTCAGCCAGGGGCCTGCTTCAGTAGCTCAGCCAGGGGCCTGCTCCAGTAGCTCAGCCAAGGGCCTGCTTCAGTAGCTCGGCCAAGGCCTGCTTCAGTAGCTCAGCCAGGGCCTGCTTCAGTAGCTCAGCCAGGGCCTGCTTCAGTAGCTCAGCCAGGGCCTGCTTCAGTAGCTCAGCCAGGGCCTGCTTCAGTAGCTCAGCCAAGGCCTGCTTCAGTAGCTCAGCCAAGGCCTGCTTCAGTAGCTCAGCCTGGGGCCTGCTCCAGTAGCTCAGCCAGGGGCCTGCCCCAGTAGCTCAGCCAAGGCCTGCTTCAGTAGCTCAGCCAAGGCCTGCTTCAGTAGCTCAGCCAGGGGCCTGCTCCAGTAGCTCAGCCAAGGCCTGCTTCAGTAGCTCAGCCAGGGGCCTGCTCCAGTAGCTCA
This sequence comes from Theodoxus fluviatilis, assembly GCA_034096865.1. NCBI lineage: Eukaryota > Metazoa > Mollusca > Gastropoda > Cycloneritida > Neritidae > Theodoxus > Theodoxus fluviatilis. The sequence goes on from JAWQFJ010001395.1 coordinate 99,098, forward strand.
GCCAGGGGCCTGCCCCAGTAGCTCAGCCAGGGCCTGCTCCAGTAGCTCAGCCAGGGGCCTGCTCCAGTAGCTCAGCCAGGGCCTGCTCCAGTAGCTCAGCCAGGGGCCTGCTCCAGTAGCTCAGCCAGGGGCCTGCTCCAGTAGCTCAGCCAGGGGCCGGCTCCAGTAGCTCAGCCAAGGGCCTGCTTCAGTAGCTCAGCCAGGGGCCTGCTTCAGTAGCTCAGCCAGGGGCCTGCTCCAGTAGCTCAGCCAAGGGCCTGCTTCAGTAGCTCGGCCAAGGCCTGCTTCAGTAGCTCAGCCAGGGCCTGCTTCAGTAGCTCAGCCAGGGCCTGCTCCAGTAGCTCAGCCAGGGGCCTGCTCCAGTAGCTCAGCCAAGGGCCGGCTCCAGTAGCTCAGCCAGGGGCCTGCTTCAGTAGCTCAGCCAAGGCCTGCTTCAGTAGCTCAGCCAGGGCCTGCTCCAGTAGCTCAGCCAAGACCTGCTCCAGTAGCTCAGCCAAGGCGGTGCAAAGGAGCCAAGGATGCAACCTGGGAGCTTTGGGGTCAAGTCACTTCACTCAGATCCAGCTGTGTTTTCTAATTACTTCCTTGGAAGATTGAACCTCACTCACCCATGTGCAACGATGTTAAGAGCAGGATTAACAAGGCAAGGGTAGCGTTCAACACCCTGCGTCCCATCTGGAATGCCAAGGCCTTATCCCAGCGCAGCAAAGTTCGCATCTTCAACACTAATGTGAAAGCAGTCCTCCTCTATGGGTCCGAAACATGGCAGGCAACCAACACCATCACCAACAAGGTACAGACTTTTGTCAACAAGTGCTTGCGCCACATCCTCAATATCAGGTGGCCTGAGAAGATCTCCAACACAGACCTATGGAAGAAAACCAACCAGAACCCCATCAGTCA
>JAWQFJ010001395.1:105000-120015 GCA_034096865.1 Theodoxus fluviatilis
GTAAGTGTTCACATGCAGTTGACATTTATGAGAGTACATGACCTTCAATTACTTGCTTGACCTGCAGCAAGTAATTGAAGGTCATGTACTCTTGAGCAAGGTGCTTTACTCACTGCTTTTCCCCACCCAGGAGTAAAGTGAGTGCCTGTGAGGGCTGAGCTGGAAAATTGTGAAAGCGAAAAAGTCGTATTCATTGTGCAGCCAATGTTGCATGCATCCAAATATTGAGAATGGAGTTGGACTGATTGAAATGGTAGCTCAATGACCAGGGGGTAAACTGGTAGCTCAATGACCAGGGGGTAAACTGGTAGCTCAATGACCAGGGGGTAAACTGGTAGCTCAATGACCAGGGGGTAAACTGGTAGCTCAATGACCAGGGGGTAAACTGGTAGCTCAATGACCAGGGGGTAAACTGGTAGCTCAATGACCAGGGGGTAAACTGGTAGCTCAATGACCAGGGGGTAAACTGGTAGCTCAATGACCAGGGGGTAAACTGGTAGCTCAATGACCAGGGGGTAAACTGGTAGCTCAATGACCAGGGGGTAAACTGGTAGCTCAATGACCAGGGGGTAAACGTGTGCGGTTTGAGCAGCCATCAATGTGTGGAGTCTCAATAGAAAAAACAGCACCTTTACCTTTACATGTATGAGCATGTGCTTGCATGTGTGTGCATGCATGCATGTGTGAATGCATGTGTGTGTGTGCATGCATATGTGTGTGTGTGTGTGAATGCATGTATGTGTGTGAATGCATATGTGTGTGTGTGTGTGTGTGTGTGTGTGTGAATGCATGTGTGTGTGAATGCATGTGTGTGTGTATGTGTGTGTGTGAATGCATGTGTGTGTGAATGCATATGTGTGTATGAATGCATGTGTGTGTGTGTGTGAATGCATGTGTGTGTGAATGCATGTGTGTGTGTGAATGCATGCATGTGTGTGTGTGTGTGTACAAGTCTTTACCGTGATGACCATGGCCTCTCTGCAGACTGGCTGGCTCATCTCCACATCTTCCTGGAGGAGGACCTATGAGGAGGATCTGTGAGGAGGACCTATGAGGAGGACCTGTGAGGAGGATCTGTGAGGAGGACCTATGAGGAGGATCTGTGAGGAGGACCTGTGAGGAGGATCTGTAAGGAGGACCTGTGAGGAGGACTTTTGAGGAGGATCTGTGAGGAGGACCTGTGAGGAGGACCTGTGAGGAGGACCTGTGAGGAGGACTTGTGAGGAGGACTTGTGAGGAGGACCTATGAGGAGGACCTGTGAGGAGGACTTGTGAGGAGGACCTGTGAGGAGGACCTGTGAGGAGGATCTGTGAGGAGGACCTGTGAGGAGGACTTGTGAGGAGGACTTGTGAGGAGGACCTATGAGGAGGACCTGTGAGGAGGACTTGTGAGGAGGACCTGTGAGGAGGACTTGTGAGGAGGACTTGTGAGGAGGACCTATGAGGAGGACCTGTGAGGAGGACTTGTGAGGAGGACCTGTGAGGAGGACCTGTGAGGAGGACTTGTGAGGAGGATCTGTGAGGAGGACCTGTGAGGAGGATCTGTGAAGAGGATCTGTGAGGAGGACCTGTGAGGAGGACCTATAAGGAGGACCTGTGAGGAGGATCTGTGAGGAGGATCTGTGAGGAGGACTTGTGAGGAGGATCTGTGAGGAGGATCTGTGAGGAGGACTTGTGAGGAGGACTTGTGAGGAGGACCTATGAGGAGGACCTGTGACGAGGACCTGTGAGGAGGACTTGTGAGGAGGACTTGTGAGGAGGATCTGTGAGGAGGACCTATGAGGAGGACCTGTGAGGAGGACCTATGAGGAGGACCTGTGAGGAGGACCTGTGAGGAAGACTTGTGAGGAGGACCTGTGAGGAGGATCTGTGAGGAGGACCTGTGAGGAGGACTTGTGAGGAGGATCTGTGAGGAGGATCTGTGAGGAGGACCTGTGAGGAGGACTTGTGAGGAGGACCTGTGAGGAGGACCTGTGAGGAGGATCTGTGAGGAGGACCTGTGAGGAGGATCTGTGAGGAGGATCTGTGAGGAGGACCTGTGAGGAGGACCTGTGAGGAGGACCTGTGAGGAGGACCTGTGAGGAAGACTTGTGAGGAGGACCTGTGAGGAGGATCTGTGAGGAGGACCTGTGAGGAGGACTTGTGAGAAGGATCTGTGAGGAGGACCTGTGAGGAGGACTTGTGAGGAGGATCTGTGAGGATCTGTGAGGAGGATCTGTGAGGAGGACTTGTGAGGAGGGCCTGTGAGGATCTGTGAGGAGGATCTGTGAGGAGGATCTGTGAGGAGGACCTGTGAGGAGGACTTGTGAGGAGGATCTGTGAGGAGGATCTGTGAGGAGGATCTGTGAGGAGGACTTGTGAGACGGCTGTGGGCAATGTGCCTCGTCCCTGCCTGTGTGCAAGGCACACCCTGTCCCACTGCCCAATCCAGGAAAAAAGCAGACAAGCTACACTGTAGAGGATGGCATGGATGGACTGTGTGGAGATTCAAAGGCTTGGGTGCTTGCAAGACAAGGACTGCTATGTGGAGATTCAAAGGCTTGGGTGCTTGCAAGATGAGGACTGCTGTATGGAGATTCAAAGGCTTGGATGCTTGCAAGATGAGGACTGCTGTGTGGATATTCAAAGGCTTGGTTGCTTGCAAGACAAGGACTGCTGTGTGAAGATTCAAAGGCTTGGTTGCTTGCAAGATGAGGACTGCTGTATGGAGATTCAAAGGCTTGGTTGCTTGCAAGACAAGGACTGCTGTGTGGAGATCCAAAGGCTTGGGTGCTTGCAAGACAAGGACTGCTGTGTGGAGATTCAAAGGCTTGGTTGCTTGCAAGATGAGGACTGCTGTATGGCGATTCAAAGGCTTGGGTGCTTGCAAGACAAGGACTGCTGTGTGGAGATCCAAAGGCTTGGTTGCTTGCAAGACAAGGACTGCTGTGTGGAGATTCAAAGGCTTGGCTGCTTGCAAGACAAGGACTGCTGTGTGGAGATTCAAAGGCTTGGATGCTTGCAAGACAAGGACTGTTGTGTGGAGATTCAAAGGCTTGGGTGCTAACAAGACAAGGACTGCTGTGTGGAGATTCAAAGGCTTGGGTGCTTGCAAGATGAGGACTGCTGTGTGGAGATTCAAAGGCTTGGTTGCTTGCAAGACAAGGACTGCTGTGTGGAGATTCAAAGGCTTGGCTGCTTGCAAGACAAGGACTGCTGTGTGGAGATTCAAAGGCTTGGATGCTTTCAAGATGAGGACTGCTGTGTGGAGATTCAAAGGCTTGGATGCTTGCAAGACAAGGACTGCTGTGTGGAGATTCAAAGGCTTGGATGCTTGCAAGACAAGGACTGCTGTGTGGAGATTCAAAGGCTTGGTTGCTTGCAAGACAAGGACTGCTGTGTGGAGATTCAAAGGCTTGGATGCTTGCAAGACAAGGACTGCTGTGTGGAGATTCAAAGGCTTGGATGCTTGCAAGACAATGACTGCTTAATGGAGATTCAAAGGCTTGGCTGCTTGCAAGACAAGGACTGCTGTGTGGAGATTCAAAGGCTTGGGTGCTAACAAGACAAGGACTGTTGTGTGGAGATTCAAAGGCTTGGGTGCTTGCAAGACAAGGATTAACTGTGTGGATATTCAAAGGCTTGGTTGCTTGCAAGATGAGGACTGCTGTGTGGAGATTCTAAAGGCTTGGGTGCTTGCAAGATGAGGACTGCTGTGTGGAGATTCAAAGGCTTGGTTGCTTGCAAGATGAGGACTGCTGTGTGGATATTCTAAAGGCTTGGATGCTTGCAAGACAAGGACTGCTGTATGGAGATTCAAAGGCTTGGCTGCTTGCAAGACAAGGACTGTTGTGTGGAGATTCAAAGGCTTGGCTGCTTGCAAGACAAGAACTGCTATGTGGAGATTCAAAGGCTTGGCTGCTTGCAAGACAAGGACTGTTGTGTGGAGATTCAAAGGCTTGGGTGCTTGCAAGACAAGGACTGCTATGTGGAGATTCAAAGGCTTGGCTGCTTGCAAGACAAGGACTGCTGTGTGGAGATTCAAAGGCTTGGCTGCTTGCAAGACAAGGACTGCTGTGTGGAGATTCAAAGGCTTGGTTGCTTGCAAGATGAGGACTGCTGTGTGGAGATTCAAAGGCTTGGGTGCTTGCAAGATGAGGACTGCTGTGTGGAGATTCAAAGGCTTGGATGCTTGCAAGACAAGGACTGCTGTGTGGATATTCAAAGGCTTGGGTGCTTGCAAGATGAGGACTGCTGTGTGGAGATTCAAAGGCTTGGATGCTTGCAAGATGAGGACTGCTGTGTGAAGATTCAAACTCAGACAAAGACTTGGTTGCTTGCAAGACAAGGACTGCTGTGTGTAGATTCAAAGGCTTGGGTGCTTGCAAGATGAGGACTGCTGTATGGAGATTCAAAGGCTTGGGTGCTTGCAAGACAAGGACTGCTGTGTGGATATTCTAAAGGCTTGGCTGCTTGCAAGACAAGGACTGTTGTGTGGAGATTCAAAGGCTTGGCTGCTTGCAAGATGAGGACTGCTGTGTGGAGATTCAAAGGCTTGGGTGCTTGCAAGACAAGGACTGCTGTGTGGAGATTCAAAGGCTTGGTTGCTTGCAAGACAAGGACTGCTGTGTGGAGATCCAAAGGCTTGGATGCTTGCAAGATGAGGACTGCTGTGTGGAGATTCAAAGGCTTGGGTGCTTGCAAGACAAGGACTGCTGTGTGGAGATTCAAAGGCTTGGTTGCTTGCAAGACAAGGACTGCTGTGTGGAGATTCAAAGGCTTGGTTGCTTGCAAGACAAGGACTGCTGTGTGGAGATCCAAAGGCTTAGGTGCTTGCAAGACAAGGACTGCTGTGTGGAGATTCAAAGGCTTGGGTGCTTGCAAGATGAGGACTGCTGTGTGGAGATTCAAAGGCTTGGATGCTTGCAAGACAAGGACTGCTGTGTGGAGATTCAAAGGCCTGGGTGCAGAGGACAGCGGGAGGAGGGGCAGCCATCACTGCAGAGGACAGCAGGAGGAGGGGCAGCCATCACTGCAAAGGACAACAGGAGGAGGGGCAGCCATCACTGCAAAGGAGAGCAGGAGGAGGAGCAGCCATCACTGCAAAGGACAGCAGGAGGAGGGGCAGCCATTACTGCAGAGGACAGCAGGAGGGGCAGCCATCACTGCAGAGGACAGCAGGAGGAGGGGCAGCCATCACTGCAAAGGACAGCAGGAAGAGGGGCAGCCATCACTGCAAAGGACAGCAGGAAGAGGGGCAGCCAACACTGCAGAGGAGAGCAGCAGGAGGGGCAGCCATCACTGCAAAGGACAGCAGGAGGAGGGGCAGCCATCACTGCAAAGGACAGCAGCAGGAGGGGCAGTCATCACTGCAGAGGACAGCAGGAGGAGGGGCAGCCATCACTGCAGAGGACAGCAGGAGGAGGGGCAGCCATCACTGCAGAGGACAGCAGGAGGAGGGGCAGCCATCACTGCAGAGGACAGCAGGAGGAGGGGCAGCCATCCCTGCAGAGGAGAGCAGGAGGGGCAGCCATCACTGCAGAGGACAGCAGGAGGAGGGGCAGCCATCACTGCAAAGGACAGCAGGAGGAGGGGCAGCCATCACTGCCATCACCACACTGAGGGAGTTTTCCCTATAGGATGGCAGGATGTGAAATCTCTCCTCTGTCTCAGTTCTGGTTTTTCTTTGCAGCGGTTGTATTCCCCTGTGGTTTGGGGGTCAGAATAGACCCACCGCATCTCCCTAAGCAATTTTTAAGAGACTAATAAATAGTGACACCTTGGCTTGATTTGTGCTTACTGGGACCTATTCTAGTGATTGTCATGCTCAATGGCCTTACATTGCCTTCAAATGCCATCTATCCATCCAGTGGTTGGATTCTCATGTTGCACCAGCATGTGCCCAGGCTAAATTTGAATTTTACCTGTATGGTGCTTGTGCCCAGGCTGAATTTGAATTTTACCTGTATGGTGCATTGGTCAAGGCTGGGCATCAGTAAAAAATTGGGATAAAGAAAAAAGTCTTCATTTGTCATGTTTTAATTAGTTGTTGTCAACCGGAAGAATAGAAAACAAAAAACCACAAGCATACTGCACAAGTTAGAAAACATGACATGACATTTTGATACAATTTCTGCAGGTACAAGATTTGAAAGCATGCAGTACTAAAGAAATATTCCCTGAAATGTATAGGCTGATTCCGAGTGTTGTACAGCTTCAACATCACAATACATGAAATACATGAACAAGTTTAATTTCATATGCCAAACCTAATGCATACAAATCCTGGTCAACAAAATAAACTCTGGCTGATAATTCAGAACAAGAAGGGCAAAGCCCATACGACTCACATGCTTGACCTTGACCTTTATATGACCTTGAACTTCAGGTGACATTTAAGGTCAAGGTCAAACAACTAAACCTACCAATGACATCATACACTAAGAAATGCTTTACACATTTTTCCTACCAAAATACATGTGACCTTTACCCAAGGTCAAGGTCATCCAAGGTCATGCAGCACAAAGCTGTTAATTCAAGACATAGGAAGCACAATGGTGCTTATTGGCACTTTCTACCATGAGATATAGTCACTTTTAGTGGTTCACTACCCCATTTTGGTCACATTTCATAAGGGTCAAAGTGACCTTGACCTTGATGATATGTGACCAAATGTGTCTCATGATGAAAGTATAACATGTGTACTACAATGTTATGAAGTTTGGAAGAGTTATCTTTCATAGTTCAGGGTCAAGGTCACTTCAAAATATGTATACAATCCAACTTTGAAGAGCTCCTGTGACCTTGACCTTGAAGCAAGGTCAACCAAACTGGTATCAAAAGATAGGGCTTGCTTTGACCTATATACCACTTGTACCTAAGGTCGCCATTCTCAATAACGTGGGAGAAAATTGGGAAGATGTGAAAAATGACTGTTTTTGAGACCACATTTATGGCTCCTGTGACCTTGACCTTGAAACAAGGTCAAGTCACTATGTAAGTTTTTTGAGGCCTTGTCATCATACACCATCATGCCACATTTGGTGTTGATAGACTTAATAGTCTCCGAGAAAAATCCAACGTTTAAGTTTTTTACGGACGGACGGACGGACGCCCGCCCGGACGGACGGACGGACGACACGGCTCAGTACATAGACTCACTTTTGCTTCGCATGTGAGTCAAAAACTTACTGGCTACCCTGTTTGCCTGTTTTCTAGAGAGTCATCTTCTCAGGAAGACAGTTTTGAAGCTCTAAAGTCTGTCATTTGCTTCAGTTGTCATTGCCTTGTAAAAACTGCACCTAACCCTGCCCCCCCTCTCCCCGGATGTGGCCTGTCCCATGGACATAGATTGCCACATTGGGGCATTTCAAAAGGGAGCAAAGAGAGGGGGTGGCAGTAGGCCATGGAGTAGAACACCACATTCGTTGTCATAGAAAGCTTCCAGTATGTAAGTCAGCCAGTCACACATAGTTTGAATGTCATCTCAGTTAGCAGCCAGTGTAGAAGGCAGTCAGTGTAGAAGGCAGCCAGTGTAGAAGGCAACTGGTGTAGAAAGAAGCCACAGTCGAAGGTAGTAGGGAAAATTGGTATGGTCAGTGCAGATGGCAGCCAGTGTAGAGGACAACCAGCTTGGAAGTTGGAGTAGAAGGAAGCCAGTGTAGAAGGAAGCCAGTGTAGAAGGAAGCCAGTGTAGAAGGAAGCCAGTGTAGAAGGAAGCCAGTGTAGAGGGAAGCCAGTGTAGATGGAAGTCTGTGTGGAGTGCACCAGTCCTTCAGGGGTAGTTGGATTGGCCAGGGTAGAGACTGTGACGGCCGTGGACCAGCTCGAATCCCTCGTTGTAGGCAAGCTGCAGCTTCTGCAGTGTACCCAGCAAGCGGTCAGCACGCTCCCCACCTCCCAGCTCGCTTCGTAGTTTGCGCAGTTGCTTGTCCTCAGAGGGGTTGAAGACTTCGGGGTCTGACTGGCGCCGGAGCAGTCTCGCAGGGTAGCGCTTCTGCCTGTCCCTTGTCACGTCGTCCTGCAAGAGCAGCAACAGACGTGGAACTGTGGCACGAAGTGCAGTACAAACCTCTCGCAGCCATTGAGGAAGTGACGTCTCATGTACTAAAGTGCTTAGTTCAAGATGAATTCAAATTCATAGTTCCACTTGTTGAAACAAAAGTTTGATACATAAAGCATTCATGCTGCACAGTAAAATATGCATGCAGCTGTGTAAAGTTTTGATTTTCATCTTCTTTTTCTTTTACTTCTTTTTCATACTCTACTTCTTTTTCATACTCTACTTTTTCATCCAATATGACCTTTCACCTGTCAAAGTGTTTTTGCATGTTTCTGGTGTAAGACTAAGAGCCCTTTCGTTGCCTTCTACAACACCTATGCCTATTCGGACGAGTTGAGTTGATGAATAAGGCTGTGAGTCCACTGCTTAAGGATGACTACTTTGTCCAATCTCACACTGGTTGTGACTACATTCGAATGTAGGTCTCACTGTAGTTTCTGTCAGCCTCACTGTAGTCACTGTCAGCCTCACTGTAGTTACTGTCAGCCTCACTGTAGTCACTGTCAGCCTCACTGTAGTCACTGTCAGCCTCACTGTAGTTAATGTCAGCCTCACTGTAGTTAATGTCAGCCTCACTGTAGTCACTGTCAGCCTCACTGTAGTCTCTGTCAGCCTCACTGTAGTTACTGTCAGCCTCACTGTAGTTACTGTCAGCCTCGCTGTAGTCACTGTCAGCCTCGCTGTAGTCTCTTTCAGCTCACTGTAGTCTCTGTCAGCCTCACTGTAGTCTCTGTCAGCCTCGCTGTAGTCTCTTTCAGCTCACTGTAGTTACTGTCAGCCTCACTGTAGTCTCTGTCAGCCTCACTGTAGTCTCTGTCAGCCTCACTGTAGTTACTGTCAGCCTCACTGTAGTCTCTGTCAGTCTCACTGTAGTTACTGTCAGCCTCACTGTAGTCTCTGTCAGCCTCACTGTAGTCTCTGTCAGCCTCACTGTAGTCTCTGTCAGCCTCACTGTAGTTACTGTCACCCTCACTGTAGTCTCTGTCAGCCTCACTGTAGTCTCTGTCAGCCTCACTGTAGTTTCTGTCAGCCTCACTGTAGTCTCTGTCAGCCTCACTGTAGTTACTGTCAGCCTCACTGTAGTTTCTGTCAGCCTCACTGTAGTTACTGTCAGCCTCACTGTAGTCTCTGTCAGCCTCACTGTAGTTACTGTCAGCCTCACTGTAGTTAATGTCAGCCTCACTGCAGTCTCTGTCAGCCTCACTGTAGACTCTGTCAGCCTCACTGTAGTTACTGTCAGCCTCACTGTAGTTATTGTCAGCCTCACTGTAGTCTCTGCCAGCCTCACTGTAGTTACTGTCAGCCTCACTGTAGTTACTGTCAGCCTCACTGTAGTCTCTGTCAGCCTCACTGCAGTTACTGTCACCCTCACTGTAGTTACTGTCAGCCTCACTGTAGTCTCTGTCAGCCTCACTGTAGTTACTGTCAGCCTCACTGTAGTCTCTGTCAGCCTCACTGTAGTCTCTGTCAGCCTCACTGTAGTCTATGTCAGCCTCACTGTAGTCTCTGTCAGCCTCACTGTAGTTACTGTCAGCCTCACTGTAGTCTCTGTCAGCCTCACTGTAGTCTCTGTCAGCCTCACTGTAGTTACTGTCAGCCTCACTGTAGTTACTGTCAGCCTCACTGTAGTCTCTGTCAGCCTCACTGTAGTCTCTGTCAGCCTCACTGTAGTTACTGTCAGCCTCACTGTAGTCTCTGTCAGCCTCACTGTAGTCTCTGTCAGCCTCACTGTAGTGACTGTCAGCCTCACTGTAGTTACTGTCAGCCTCACTGTAGTCTCTGTCAGCCTCACTGTAGTCTCTGTCAGCCTCACTGTAGTCTCTGTCAGCCTCACTGTAGTCTATCCCCGGCGAAGCGGTCTGGAATCGTTCCAGAACAATTCTAGAAATGTTCCAGAAGATTCTAGAATGTGACTTCTGGAACCAGAGTCCAAGGTTTTAGAATAATGACAGAAGCTTAAATGAGAATTCAAGGAAATATTCTAGAATATTTTCTAGAATATTCTAGAAAATAAATCTAGAATATTCTAGAATATTCTAGAATGGTAATGAATGTTCTTGAATACTTACAGATGAAGAAGGAAACACAGTTCTAGAATAATTCTGGAATTATTCCAGAACACCATTATTATTATAACTTAGAAGATTTTAGTACGTATTCCAGAATATTCTGGAATGTTATTCCAGAATATTCTAGAATACTGACAGATACTTCTGGAACAATTCAAGATGAAATTCCAGAAAACTGACTGCACATTCTGGAACAATTCAAGAACAATAATTATATTATTGAGAAGAATAATTAGGTATGAGAGTATTTTGGAATTGTTTAGCAAAAACATTCAAACAGAATATTTAGTTAAAAAACAACAAACCAATCTCTGTTAAATGTAGATTATTTAATACAGATTTTGAAATGGTACTCATCAGATGGTGTTTGAAACAACTGCACACATCAGAGATTCAGATAATATCTGAATCACCAATTTCCATCCAACTGATTTTATCAATCAAATCCCTTTCATAATTGTACCTCATACCTTGCAATTCTTGTGAGCAGTGAAGAAAGTTATTGGGGACCTAATTGTAGATGCAGGTACCGCCACAGAGAAAGGAATCTGTCTCTCGATTGCCTTGGGGAACTTAGTCTCGAAAACTACGTCGACGGAAAAGCCACTTCTGACGTTCTGTCGGCAAAAATCTTGCTTCTCACGAATCTCAGGCAAGCGATGCACACCCATTGCGATGGAGAGACCGATGAAAGTTTTAATCTCAGGAACTGTCACAAGTGCCCACTTGGAGCTGGTAGGAGGTGGATTCCTCTCTCTCTCTCTCTCAGCATACCGATGTGTCTCTGTCACAAGCATTCCCACATCGCGCATGATCGCGTCTGTGAAGATCAGAGAAGACATGAAGAGGTTTTGCGTCCGAGGTGATGTCAATCTTTACTTCTTGAGCGCGTCGAAAGGCGTGTCGCATACGAGAACGAAAATTTTCTGTCTGCCACTATCCTTGGAAGCCTAGAAACTCCTCCTCCGACGATTCCTCTTCCAACATCTCTCGCATCAGTCTGATCAGACATCGTCAAAATCAGCATCAATGTCGCTTCCTTCGCCTTCGTCCGATGCGGAGTCAGCCATGACGCGAAAAAAGTCAGAACGTCAGTCGAAATCTCGACAAAAATCACCACAACACAGCTAAAACTGGTCCGATTTCGCACAAGTTTGAAAGCGATCTAAAGTGCGCGGTCTCTCTGCTTCCCAGCAGGCATTGCGATAAGTCGGCCACTTCCGTTTGCTAATGCTATTTTTAGATCTTGACGTAAACAGCAAGGGTACGATCAGACGCGTCATTGTCGCTCCCATGGACATTGTATATTGGATCCATGATCGCACGGGACTACCCCCGGCGAAACGGTCTGGAATCGTTCCAGAACTATTCTAGAAATGTCCCAGAAGATTCTAGAATGTGATTTCTGGAACCAGAGTCCAAGGTTCTAGAATAATGACAGAAGGTTAAATGAGAATTCAAGGAAGTATTCTAGAAATATTCTAGAATATTTTCTAGAATATTCTAGAAAATAATTCTAGAATATTCTAGAATNNNACAATTCCCATCAGTAGTCATCCACTCGGGCCGTGACAAACACTAGTTGCTCTATTATTAAATTCTGAGTTTTAATCAAGATCACTATTGTGTATTGCAAAGAAATGTGCACACTGCAACTGTGAGCGACTCAGCGAGTTATGATTAGAACTGTTCTGTGATCTGAGAAAATGAAAATTGTGGACAATTAAGAACTGTGAATGAACTTTAGGTGATTTAACACTAAATCTTATATTCTGTGTGTGATCACTAAAGTGTCTTGCGTGTGTGTTGAAATGCTTTATTGTTCACTTCTTTTTTTAAATATCGTTTTATTTACAATTTTCTATAATATTCTTTGAATGGTCTTGTTCTAGAATAATATTCTAAGAAAAAGTAATGTTCTAGAATTTTCTAGAATTATTCTGGAATTAAAGAATTCTAGAATTATTCCATCAAATTTATTCCAGAACATTCTAGAATGTTCTAGAATGTTCTAGAATTTTAGAAATTTCTAGAATGTCATTTCGCCGGGGATGTCAGCCTCACTGTAGTCTCTGTCAGCCTCACTGTAGTCTCTGTCAGCCTCACTGTAGTCTCTGTCAGCCTCACTGTAGTCACTGTCAGCCTCACTGTAGTCTCTGTCAGCCTCACTGTAGTTACTGTCAGCCTCACTGTAGTCTCTGTCAGCCTCACTGTAGTCACTGTCAGCCTCACTGTAGTTACTGTCAGCCTCACTGTAGTTACTGTCAGCCTTACTGTAGTCACTGTCAGCCTCACTGTAGTTACTGTCAGCCTCACTGTAGTCTGTCAGCCTCACTGTAGTTACTGTCAGCCTCACTGTAGTCACTGTCAGCCTCACTGTAGTCTCTGTCAGCCTCACTGTAGTCTCTGTCAGCCTCACTGTAGTCTCTGTCAGCCTCACTGTAGTTACTGTCAGCCTCGTTGTAGTCTCTTTCAGCTCACTGTAGTCTCTGTCAGCCTTACTGTAGTCTCTGTCAGCCTCACTGTAGTCTCTGTCAGCCTCACTGTAGTTACTGTCAGCCTCACTGTAGTCACTGTCAGCCTCACTGTAGTCTCTGTCAGCCTCACTGTAGTCTCTGTCAGCCTCACTGTAGTCACTGTCAGCCTCGCTGTAGTCTCTTTCAGCTCACTGTAGTCTCTGTCAGCCTCACTGTAGTCACTGTCAGCCTCACTGTAGTCTCTGTCAGCCTCGCTGTAGTCTCTGTCAGCCTCGCTGTAGTCTCTTTCAGCTCACTGTAGTCTCTGTCAGCCTCACTGTAGTCTCTGTCAGCCTCACTGTAGTCACTGTCAGCCTCGCTGTAGTCTCTTTCAGCTCACTGTAGTCTCTGTCAGCCTCACTGTAGTCACTGTCAGCCTCACTGTAGTCTCTGTCAGCCTCACTGTAGTCTCTGTCAGCCTCACTGTAGTCTCTGTCAGCCTCACTGTAGTTACTGTCAGCCTCACTGTAGTCTCTGTCAGCCTCACTGTAGTCTCTGTCAGCCTCACTGTAGTCACTGTCAGCCTCGCTGTAGTCTCTTTCAGCTCACTGTAGTCTCTGTCAGCCTCACTGTAATCACTGTCAGCCTCACTGTAGTCTCTGTCAGCCTCACTGTAGTCTCTGTCAGCCTCACTGTAGTTACTGCCAGCCTCACTGTAGTTACTGTCAGCCTCACTGCAGTCTCTGTCAGCCTCACTGTAGTCACTGTCAGCCTCACTGTAGTTACTGTCAGCCTCACTGTAGTTACTGTCAGCCTCACTGTAGTCTTTGTCAGCCTCACTGTAGTCTCTGTCAGCCTCACTGTAGTCACTGTCAGCCTCACTGTAGTCTCTGTCAGCCTCACTGTAGTCACTGTCAGCCTCACTGTAGTCACTGTCAGCCTCACTGTAGTTACTGTCAGCCTCACTGTAGTTACTGTCAGCCTCACTGTAGTTAATGTCAGCTTCACTGTAGTCTCTGTCAGCCTCACTGTAGTCACTGTCAGCCTCACTGTAGTTACTGTCAGCCTCACTGTAGTCACTGTCAGCCTCACTGTAGTCTCTGTCAGCCTCACTGTAGCTGAAGTCAGTAGCACCAGTTTCTGTCATTCTCACCTTGAACTCTAAGTCGTCCTCATGAGATATGTGTTTCCGCTGTGGAGCAGATCCCATGCGGAGCAGGTAGGCACGACTTGGGCGAGGAGTGATCTTGGGAGGCCTGGGTGCCCTGGCTGTCCCAGGTTGCTTGGGTATATTGCTCTGGTACATCTCCTCCAGTCTGCATTATAAACATTTTCTTGTTGATATCTCCCGTCTGTGATACTGACTGTTTTCATGCCAATGTCTTTTGCAGATTGCAGTAGAAACTTTTTCATGTCATAATCTCTTGCAATCTGTAAAATCATTATTTTCATATCTACATCATTTTCAGTATGTATAAGAGTTGTCTGCCTTCCTGAGATGGTAGCTCATGCATCCCCCGGCAAGTTTTCCAGTAAATGCCTTGTCTGTTCCCTCACCTTAAACTCAACTACTGTAACTTCCTGGAACTTACATTTTCTCTCTCTCTGCCTCTGTCTGTCTGTCTGTCTGTCTGTCTGTCTGTCTGTCTGTCTGTCTGTCTGTCTGTCTGTCTGTCTGTCTGTCTGTCTGTCTGTCTGACTGTCTGTCTGTGTATCTGTCTGTCTGTCTGTCTGTCTGTCTGTCTGTCTGTCTGTCTGTCTCTCTGTCTGTCTGTCTGTCTGTCTGTCTGTCTGTCTGTCTGTCTGTCTGTGTGTCTGTCTGTCTGTCTGTCTGTCTGTGTGTCTGTCTGTCTGTCTGTCTGTCTGTCCTTGTGTCTGTCTGTCTGTCTGTCTGTCTGTCTGTCTGTCTGTCTGTCTGTCTGTCCTTGTGTCTGTCTGTCTGTCTGTCCTTGTGTCTGTCCGTCTGTCTGTCTGTCTGTCTGTCTGTCTCTCTCTCTCTCTCTCTCTCTCTCTCTCTCTCTCTCTCTCTCTCTCTCTCTCTCTCTCTCTCTCTCTCTCTCTCCGTCTTGTCTCCCCTCCCTTGATCCCTCCCCTCCCCTCTCCTCCCCCCACCCTTTCTGAGTCTGCAAGCAGCATTAGTCAACACACTCACTTTTCCTGGCGACGTTTTCGTCGCTGCTGGACCTGGTGGTAGGAGGGGAACATGCGGTTGCCAGTCAGGGGAGGCCTACGAAGAGGTGGTCTGAGTGACACCACTTCATTGTAGGGGACAATGACCCCATGACCCCTGAGACAGTGGAAGTAGCGCTTCCCATTGTAGATGCCGTTGTGGATGGACCCAACTGTAACATACAAAAAACCAGTGATGATCCCAGTATACAACTAAGTGATGATCCCAGTATACAACTAAGTGATGGTCCCAGGATACAACTAAGTGGTGATCCCATGA
>JAWQFJ010001396.1:0-32500 GCA_034096865.1 Theodoxus fluviatilis
GGAATCTAGCGAAATCTTACGGAATCTGTCGAAATCTCACGAAATCTTACGGAATCTAACCAAATCTTACGGAATCTTACGGAATCTCACGGAATCCTACGGAATCCTGTGACGGGTGCCTATTAAATACGGAATCTTACGAAATAAATTATCAGAAATAAACTGGCAAATGAAACCAACTTAATCTCTAATATATATAGACGGTAATAAGAAGACAACTTGAAAGGAATAAATCACCTCCTCAATCTGGTATGACATGTTATCTGACCACATGTCACTCTGTGTGTGTGTGTGTGTGTGCGCGGGTGTGTGTGTGACAATTTAATTGCTTTGGGGTTTCAGTGGAAGATTGCAGGATAGCTTTATTTCATGTTTTATAATGACTGTATGTGGCGTATGGACGAGAAAGATTGATGCACAAGTTTTACCTCACTTACATTTTCTCTGGAATGATTCAAAATTTGACAGACATACAAAACAGACACACTGACATTAACAAAAAATCGCAAATTTATTCAGTTTAAAGCCTGAAAATTGAGAAGTACAGCACTTGTTGTACTGATGCTGACTAACAAGGGAGAGAAAATATCGTCATCATCGTCGTCTTCATCGTCAACATCATCATCATCATCCATCATTGACATCAACAATTAGCAATCGCAGATATTATTGAAGCATGTTATTTTCATAAGTGAAATACGGGTAATATACATCTTTATAATTCACTCAAAGTCACAGACTTTTTTTTCAAAGAAAAACAAACAGAAAACTTAGAAACAGAATATTTCGGTTTGTGTAAACATTTCCAACTTCACTATCATTTTTGGTTGAAAGAGCAAAACAGTTAACATTTTTAGCTTACGTTTTGACAGAACACCTGTAGTCGTTCAAATTTTGCAGAGGACCTTCCGCCATTATCCTCTATACAGTACACTGTCATAAATGACAGTGTCCTTGTCAATTTCATCCACTCTCATTGAGGCCTCATTCAGAGACTCCTGGGCTAGGTTGCAGGAAATCATTCCAAATCCTACATCGCTTCCAAATGACAGTTATCACGATCTTCATTGAGAAGAGAATCTTTAAGAGTCCGAGCTGTGCTCTTGCTCTTGCTTAACGCATTTGAGGCGTTTTGCTCTAGGTTGAGAATGAGTCTTGGCCATTCTCTTTCTTTTCACTTGCCCAGGCTTCTTCGCTTTGTGTTTTGGTGGGCGCACACTTTTAAGCCCATCTGTGCTGCGGGCTACATTCATTTCCACCGTTTGCACCAAGAACCTTCTCATGTGTCGCTCTTGCATTGTTGAGGTGCTGCACATCCAGACATCCCTGGGCACAGAGAATCTTTCGAACTCGTTAATGAGAAAGAACTCCCCAACCCCAAAGAACGCCCTTTTTGTCTCAATGTATTGTGCTGCGACAACTTCGTGTAGCTTTTGCACGAGGTTCGCAAGTTTCTGCGTTTTCCAGTCAACAGCTTGCCTCAGCACGTGATTCATGGATTCTGCGTTGTTGTTGGTCCACAGCGGGTTTGTATTCAACAACCTTTTGTGTTGCAGAGCTCTGACATTTTCCTCCAGCAAAGGAGAAATCCTGTGCAGAAGCCGTCTAAGTGTGGTGTTGTCTGTTTCTTCAATGAGATGTGTTATCAGGTCATGGATATCAGAAGGATATTTGGCAGATGCTAATTTGCCGTTCTTGCCAAACAGACTTGCCATGAATTTCTTCCTTTCTTTTCTGGGCATTCCTGCTTTGTCACTAACATGGCCTCACAGTTTCGCTGGATATGCCTGGTGAATGACAACACAGTTGCTTGAGGAAAGGCCATGTGAATAGCTTTTCTCAGTGCCTTTTCTTCATCACTTCCAAATACTGGACATTGAGGAGACCCCAACAAACATCCCGCCAAGTGTTGGAAGAAAGTAAAGTAGGTGCCCGTATCACTCTCGCCGTGCAAGAGCATTGGCCCACAAAACAATGGGTGATCATCAGTGCTACGTTAACGCCACGTTTGTGAAAAACGTCCCGGTGACGTGCAAATCGCTTGAAGGCCTTGTCGACACATAAAACAAAATGATGCATAGAACTCATTGGCTCTGTCGCACAATGAGTTTGATGATCGAACGAATGAGAATCTTGCATGTCCTCAATTCCAGCTAATTGATCCGCAAAGTTTGTCGAATGCGTTGCAGATTCATCTTTCTCTTTTTTTGCACGAACTCTCGCAGTGTACATGTACCTGTTGTTTGTTTCTAGGTCCATCGATCGTCAGATTGCGTCTCTTCAAAATAAATTTGTGAAGGACGTTTGTCCATCGACTCCTTCATTTTTCTCATCACATTAGTGTGTAGTCTGACGTAGTCGCCAGGGTTCCCTGTTGTTGCACCACGATGTTTTTGCGGTTTTGGACATGTACCTCTGTACTCATAGACAGCAATGGGTTTTTCCTTTGCGTTTCCTAACCAGGTTACGCGTTTCTGATGTGCGTTCTTCTGTTTGTCTGCATGGGCATGGTGTACATAAAACCTGTGTACAATGAGTAAATCACTTTCTTCGGGTTGAGGCTCTACTGGGATGTACACTGCTTTGCCAGCACAGTAGCGTTGTCAGTGTTCTGGAGGTTTGGAATCCGTATTTAATAGGTACCCGTCACAGGATTCCGTAGGATTCCGTAAGATTCCGCGAGATTCCGTAAGATTTCGTGAGATTCCGTGAGATTTCGTAAGATTCCGTAAGATTTCGCTAGATTCCGTATTTAATAGGTACCGTCACTGTGTGTGTATATTTTTCCTCATCAATACAGATTTTTGTTCCATCCCTTCCTTACTGAATTTCAATTGTTCTCACTTGGAAATCCTGCCATATTGTAAAACTTGATCTTCTGCTGGTTTGCCTCAGGCTGATGAACTTAATAACCGGTGACACACACACATACACACACACACACACACACACACACACACACACACACACACACACACTCCAGCCTCAGCTCACACTTCATTTGTCACCTCCTCTCACGCTGTCCATCTTCTTTTGTTTGCTTGGGCTGTGTGTATGCTGCTGTTAATGTATCTGTATCTTGCTGACACCGCTTTTATGATAGCTACCGATTCCCGCTCCGTGAAATCGGGGCTTTTCTTCGAGGTTTTGCTACCAATCGTGGCTGACACTTTTGACGGGAAGTTTGAAGCGGTACGCTTTGCGCTTGCGCACTGGGCGGAATCCCCACGAATTACCCCTCATTCTAAAAATAACCCATAGACTAGGTCAATCAGTCCCAGCCTTTCAAGTCAACACCCAGTCTGGGTTCGTGAATCATAGACTCGCTTAGTCCCAGACTAGTCCAAGACCAGTGCTCTCGAAAGTCCACGTTCATGAATTACACCCCCGAAGGCTTGCCCTAGCATGACTGAAACTTCAAGTGACGATGGCGACAGTACTTCATCATCTAATGATCGTATAATTTCCGAGCAAAGTAAAAAGAGAAACAGATCGTGTTGGTCTTGTGAATGGTTGACAAAACGATCAAGGCATGGTGCCTACTCATGTCTGCTACAAGAGCTCCCCAACATGGATCTCAAGGCAACAAGAACTTTCCTTCGAATGAGCCATGAACATTTTCAGGAATTGTTGCAGCTGGTTGGGCCTCAATTAATTATTCATTTTAATCTGAACAGTATTTTCATAACACAGATGCAATTTAAATGTATCGTATTCGTGGTATCAGACAACACTAGCTTTGTACACAATGCTTCGGCGTGTAGATATGCGTCGACCTGCATTTTCAATTCTAGAATGTAGGAGCTTTCACGACCTATTGATGCATTCAACATACACCTTTGATAAATTAATGCTGTTCATGGCTTACATTTTCTTTGGATGGGTTTCTAGTATCCCCAAATACAGCGTTTTCTGTGCGAAGCGTAGACAGGTCCGCCATTTAATTTTGCAACTAGTCGCCAGAACGCGAGAACGAGGCTCTAAAGTCGCCCGGTGATTGGTGGATTCACCGAGAGTGGCACGCCACTGCCCCCAAAACTAGAACAGGTTTAAAGACGAGCAACTCAGTTGCTGGTGGCTTGGAAAGTTGCTTGGAATGCCAGTACCTTTCAACCGACATCGCACACGAAGCAATGTATGGCAATCAATCGAGTTGCCCGAGTGGAGTTGCCTCGTGTGCGAAGGCCTTAAGTTTGACTTAAAGCGAGGGACAAACGAAAATACTTACCAAGACGTACCAATAGAATGAAGTAAGTGCCCATGGTGCTTTCAATCAAAAGGCAGCTCACGTGGTCTCCTCGCTAGTTGCACACTTGCCAATGTGGAATCATTCTGAACATTTATACTCAGTTGTAGACAGCCGTGCTGGATGATGCAGACTTCGCTGGCAAAGTG
Organism: Theodoxus fluviatilis; assembly: GCA_034096865.1. Taxonomy (NCBI): domain Eukaryota; kingdom Metazoa; phylum Mollusca; class Gastropoda; order Cycloneritida; family Neritidae; genus Theodoxus; species Theodoxus fluviatilis. The sequence continues at coordinate 4,396 of JAWQFJ010001396.1, forward strand.
AGATGCGTCGTGAAAGGGAGAAAACTCCATTTCAAACTCTTTTCCCTCATGTTTCACGTTTTAAAAAAAGAGCGTCTTCGCAACTATACAATTTCCTCTTGTTGCGCGAGTCATTAGAATTTCCCTCATTTTAAAATAGAGGATAATGGCCTCTGTATCAAGAATGTAACCATATGAAGAACGGGAGAGGAGGGGTGCGCCATCATTATGCTGATGACACGGCTGAACTCGCATGTTGGGGATGATAAAATGAGCTTTGAAAGTATTGCATGAAATTACATAACACTTGATTTGATTGAAAAATGTGGCAACAGCATTTGGGTGCTCAAACGACCGATGAAGACAGCAACATTAATCTTACACACGTCTTTATCGTTGCTAATATTTCTGTCTGCTAATCACCCTCGTTTTCTTGCCCAGATGTAGGCATATGTGGCGTGTAAGGGAGGCAACTCCCTTTCTTACGTGTGTTGCTAACTATCATCACTACAGAATGAACAAATGATACACAAATCCCGTTTAATGCTTCCACGATGATCTTTTTCCAATAAAGACTCGTTTATTTAGCCTACTTTTCCCCACATGCAATGCCCACAGAAGTCACAAATGGCCTTTAACACAAAATACGACAATGTTACAGCTCTGTTCTCTTTTCAGTGAAAGCAAAGCATTGCAGAAGATACAACTACCTAGCAACCTTTCACAGGCATACATTTTGTACAAAAGCTCAACATTTTTCGAGAGATTACAGTCGTGAATTCATGCACCAGATTTCTTGCCACCGACCTAGAAAGTTACAAGATGAAATGTGTTTAGTTGGTAATGTGAAGGCCAATGTTGACAAAGCTTTCAACCAAATGCTTGGTGCATACTGCAAATTTAGAAGGAAAAAAACATCCCACCACTCGCCAGACTAGCCTTCTCAAAACTGTCCGCCGTTTTATATTAGTGACAGCAATACATCCTGGAATGTTGAAATGCGTCTGGTTTGAATCTGCACTACTATAATATGCTCACAATAATCATGTTCTGTGGAGAACCAGTGCATAGGGGAAAGCGGGGCATAAAGCCCCAGGGGGCATTAGTGACCACTTCGATGACAAAAAAACTTTATTTCAGTTTTAGTTATTTTATTTCCAGAATTAGTTTCAACCAAAGTTAGTTTCTACCAAGAACGATGTGTGGTTTTGACCCAGTCGTTAATAGGTCAGTCACAGTGCGATTTTTTTTTACATCACTCTTTTGCTGGTATGTTGAAAGTCCAAAAAAACTTTGCCTCTTAGACCTCACACATCTAATTTTGATGTGCACTTCGTGATCAACAAATTGCATCAATGCTTTCCTAAACCACAAGGCAAGTAAGTACATATGCATTAATTTCATGATGTTTCATGTTATATTTTGTGTATTATGTACTGCTTTGAAGAGAAATTTTTGCAGACAATTGAAAAGGAACTGCGTCTTTTTCGGTGACGATTTTAATTCCTCCATTAAAAATTTCATTGAAGTTTGTTTATTATGATAAGTCTGATGATATTTCAGCACTGACAGTTAAAATATCCTGACCCTTTATTAATCATGAAAGAGAAAGGCAAAGCCCATGAGAGTCAATCAAAATGTGGTGGGGCTTAATGCCCCACATTTTTGCATTTTGTTTCTAAAATTAAAGTTGTTTAAGTCAACGAGACAAAATAGGGCTAATAAAATACACACGTTTCTTATTTCTGCTCCATACGCTTATCCTGAAAATGCAAGTAAAATATTAGTTGGTGCCTGTTTCCCTTCAATTTTCTGTACCCGATTCTGTAGCATTATGTCAAGAAAGCAGCAGTTTCTGCCATAAGTATACACACAAATCAGAAGAAATACATGGAAACCATACACCTTGCTTGATGAATGGTATCACATGCAGCTTGTTGAATTGCTTTGAGCTGTCAGAGGCTACCAATAAGGCATCAGGGTTGCATCATGTCATCAAAGACCCTATAAACACAGTGTATTTAGGATCTTTGATGTCATTTTGGACCTTGCTTCTGTGTATTGGCAGAAAATTTTTCAGTAAAATTAAAATTAGGAACCTTTTTTCCTCCTGTGTGATTCTATACATTTATGTTGTTTTCTATGCTTTAGATGAGATAAAACTTACCAAAATATGTATTTTGTGTTGGGGCCTAATGCCCTGACCTCCTGGGGCTTAATTATATGCCCCGAGAGCATGAAGTTTACTGCAAGAAATCAAATTTGTTTTATAATATTTAGTTTCGAGTTTACCAAAGAACGTCAATGTTTCATTGGATATTAGTGTCCTGAATTCGTTTATTCTGTTTAACTTGCTGTAACTTTTAACATAACAGAATAATTACCAAAATTTAAAAAGGGGGTGCCTAATGCCCCGCTTTCCCCTAATCAATGCAATGTAGACAGGAGAAAATGAAAGCAGAGACCCAGGGCACCATTTCTTGCATACTTGCCTGCAATGCAGCCAATGGGGAGGTGTGTAACATCCCTTTCCACAATTCTGGACAGCTTTCAGTACTGGGTGTTGAATTGCAACTTCAACAGTTGTGGCCTGCGTCTATGCAACATCTACAAGGAGGGGGAAGTGCTGGTAGCCGACCTCTTCACAGTAGTTTGTATTCTCCTGCAACTCTCTCTTACTGCAGAATCCTACAGACCTTTCTTCAGGCTACATATAGATGACAATAGCATCAAATTCTACTTGAGGGTTCAAAGAAGCAGTCCAGCCATCTGATATCACCGTCAGCTGAAATTCTCTGCTGTTGAAATCTGGAGTCCCACTCCTGTTGTTCAGCCACGGGTGGCCCCAAGCAACCATAGGCTACCTGAGGGTGTGGACTGCAAAGGGCAATATTATTCAATATCTATGCAGACTCTGCAACCTTCTGCAGCCCTTCTCTGATCCACCCTACTCAAGAAGACTTAAGCCTAATCTCAAAAGAAAACAAGAGTACATTATGTTTACATCTGTGCCAGTTACTTAGATTCTGAACTTGCTCCAGTTGATTCCATCAAACCACTGACTGCCCCTCTGTGTACACTGGCAGCATCCTGTAAACAGGCCAGTGCTTCTCTCTCTTCCTTTCTCGGTTTGTCAAGCTGCAGCTTCCCTGTATAGGGAGTTAGCGACAGAGAAGGATCCCAAATGATTGCAAAGTTCCAGGCCTGGACATAGTGGCTGAAGACATCCTCATCCTAGAATCTCTATTGTTGGTGGCTAGGAGCAGCACATTCTCTCCGAAGAATAAATGCCTACACGTATACATATGCACACACACACACACACACCAGAACAGCTCTCGGACCCTCAGCAGACAGCCTGCATTTACTCATGAACCACAATTTACAGCAGACACATCGACAACAAAGTTGGGGAAAGACAACTTTATTTCAAAAATTATAAATCTCCTCCTAGGAGACATTTTTCAGCTCGACTTCAAAGACGAGAGTGCTGTTGGCAGGGATGGGGCCCTGGCGTGTGTTTCCATAGCTGCAAATAAATACAGGGCAGTGAGATTGCAGTGGTAGCCACTAGCACTGTGGCAAGCCAGCAGTCAGAATTGTGTCCCATGGCACTGAAGGGCAGAGAGCACGCGGAAATCCCATCAAGGGCCACATCAACAAGTTCCCATTTAACCCACCCCCCAGCTGCCTCTCAGCCTTCATATGCCAATCTCAATTTTCAGCAATGGCATTCTTCAAATATGCCCAAAAACTGTCCGTGTGTCTGATTTCTGACTAGGAAAGAATAGCAAAATACTAGAGGTACAAACTCATGGCACGCACAGACCTTCCACCACGTAGGGTTCCCCTAGGGTACCATCCCACAATGCACCTTTACATCCCACAATGCACCTTTACATTCCACAATGCATCTCTTCATTCCACAATGCACCTTTACACTACACAATACACCTTTACACTACAATGCACCTATATCCCACAATGCACCTTTACATTCCACAATGCATCTCTTCATTCCACAATGCACCTTTACACTACACAATACACCTTTACACTACAATGCACCTATATCCCACAATGCACCTTTACATTCCACAATGCACCTTTACACTACATAATGCACCTTTACACTACACAATGCACCTTTACATCCCACAATGCACCTTTACATTCCACAATGCATCTCTACATTCCACAATGCACCTTTACACTACACAATGCAACATTACACTACACAATGCACCTTTACACTACACAATGCACCTTTACACTACACAATTCACGTTTACACTACACAATCAGACCTGCCAACCCACCATCATACCAAAGAGTAGCATCCAGAGCTATATGGAGTAGCATTGAAGGAATAGGCGTAGCGGGGGTGGGGAGAGATAAGGCTGTGAGGTTGGCGTAATAAGCTAACCCGGTGGAGTGAAAGCGGGGGGGGGGAGAAGAGACAAGGCTGTGAAGGCGGCGTGATAAGCTGCGCTGGCGGCGTGAAAGCGGGGGGGGGGGGGGGGGGGGGGAGGAAAGAGAGATTCTCCATCGCGGTCAAAAGTTCAAGCACGCGGGAAAAAGCGTAGTTTTTATGGACAAGCGTAGCAGGCATGTCGAAAGCGTAGCATGCTACGCCTAAAGCGTAGCATTTGGCAGGTCTGCACAATACACCTTTACACTACAATGCACATACATCCCACAATGCACCTTTACACTACACAATTCACCGTTACACTACACAATACACCTTTACACTACAATGCACCTTTACATCCCACAATGCACCTTTACATCCCACAATGCACCTTTACACTACACAATACACCTTTACACTACAATGCACCTACATCCCACAATGCACCTTTACATCCCACAATACACCTTTACACTACACAATGCACCTTTACACTACACAATGCACCTTTACACTACACAATGCACCTTTACATCCCACAATGCACCTTTACACTACACAATACACCTTTACACTACAATGCACCTTTACATTTCACTTCAGCAACACCTCAAGGCCTTCCCACTTCCACAAGACCTACAAATGGCTAAACACAGGATGCTACGAACATGCTGCTGAATGAGGATTTCTGCAGGTGTCTACAGTCAGGTGTCTACAGACCAACTCCCCAGACATGGTGTCACAGAGATGGCGTCACACAGCCTGGTGGTGGGGGCAGCTGTGTGGACTGGCCCAGGCACTTCTCATGTTCTGGCTTTCCTTGCTACAGTCCCACTATTCTAGCTATTTCAAGATTCACTAGGTCCACGCCAACATTTTTAGCCACACCCTAAATTTCTCAGACACTCTCTAGATTCCGCAGCCAAATTGCAGATTTCCAAGTCACTGGGTTTCACTTACCCCTGTGAAGGTGGCACGGTGATTTTCCTCTTCCCTCCGACCTTCATGCCTGCAACGAACAAACAACAGCTTGCGGCACACTGGGATACACAGTCCTGTCAACACGCATGAAATCATCAGCCCTGCATCACATTCCATGCAAAGCAATCCCAAAACCTCTGGTCAATTTTAGAATTGTATCAAATTTCAACATAAAATGTTGTGAAATGGAAATTTTTTGGTGTGAGTTATCAACTGAAAATATTTGGTATGAAATCCATCTCTATACAGAACTACTAACAACTTACAGCCTCTAGACTGACTGTTTCAGAGACAAAAACATCCGCTGCCCACACTGATTTTAAACACTAAATCTGCTAGTGGTACTACTGGGTTCACAAGTTATGCAACCTGTAGACCGACGTCACAGGCAGCAAGCACAGAGTGGATGGACAAGTCCACATCTGACTGCCAGCCCCGTCTTCCAGACAGACAGAAGCACGCCTCACACAGCTCCTTTCCTTCTCCCACTTTCTCCACAAGCATGATGTGTAAATGAATTAGCAAAATAAAATAACAAGAAGGGCAAAGCCCATACGACTCACATGCTTGACCTTGACCTTTACATGACCTTGACCTACGTGTGACATTCAAGGTCAAACAACTAAACCTAGCAATGACGTCATACACTAAGAACTGCTTTACACATTTTTCCTACCAAAATACATGTGACCTTGACCCAAGGTCAAGGTCATCCAAGGTCATGCAATACAAAGCTGTTAATTCAAGACATAGGAAGCACAATGGTGCTTATTGGCACTTTCTACCATGAGATATGGTCACTTTTAGTGGTTCACTACCCCATTTTGGTCACATTTCATAAGGGTCAAAGTGACCTTGACCTTGATGATATGTGACCAAATGTGTCTCATGATGAAAGTATAACATGTGTACTACAATGTTATGAAGTTTGGAAGAGTTATCTTCTATAGTTCAGGGTCAAGGTCACTTCAAAATATGTATACAATCAAACTTTGAAGAGTTCCTGTGACCTTGACCTTGAAGCAAGGTCAAGTCACTGTGTACGTTTTTGTACGCCTTGTCATCCTACACATTCATGCCAAATTGGGTGTTGATAGACTTAATAGTCTCCGAGAAAAATCCAACGTTAAAGTTTTTTACGGATTAAAGGACGCCCTGACGCCCGGTCTGCCCAGACGCCAGGACAGACGCCTGGACGCCCGGACGGATGACACGGGTGACCTAGTATGAAAGTATAACATGTGTACTACAATGTTATGAAGTTTGGAAAAGTTATCTTTCATAGTTCAGGGTCAAGGTCACTTCAAAATATGTATACAATCCAACTTTAAAGAGCTCCTGTGACCTTGACCTTGAAACAAGGTCAATCAAACTGGTATCAAAAGATAGGGATTACTTTGCCCTATACACCATATATAGGTCAGGTATCCAATCTCAAAAACTTCAGAGAAAATTGGGAAAATGTGAAAAATGGCTGTTTTTTATACAACATTTACGGCCCCTGCGACCTTGACCTTGAAGCAAGGTCAAGTCACTATGTATGGTTTTTGAGGCCTTGTCATCATACACCATCATGCCAAATTGGGTGTTGATAGACTTAATAGTCTCCGAGAAAAATCCAACGTTAAAGTTTTTCACGGACGCCCGGACGCCCGGACGCCAGGACGGACGACACGGGTGAGTACATAGACTCACTTTTGCTTCGCATGTGAGTCAAAAAAGCAGAAAAGAATGAGAGAGTTGTTTGTAACTGTGACCTGAAGTGCACAATTACCCGTGTCAACAACCTCAGGTATGATTTTATTGTTGCCTTTGTTTGAGGGGTGTGTGTGTGCACATGTGTGTGTGTGTACATGTGTGTGTGTGTGTGTGTGTGTGTGTGTGTGTACATGTGTGTGTTTTTGTGTGCACATGTGTGTGTGTGAGTGTGTACATGTGTGTGTTTTTGTGTGTACATGTGTGTGTACATGTGTGTACATTGTGTGTGTGTGTGTACATGTGTGTGTACATGTCTGTGTACATGTGTGTACATGTGTGTACATGTGTGTGCGTGTGACATAAGGGTGCATGCACTTTGTAGTCCAAGCTTTATGGTAAAAGCACTGGTCATGACACAATATACAATGTTATGTATAAGCTCCTACGTTTCATAGCTTCCCAGACAACATGGAGACTTAGTGTCCACTCCCGTGGAGCGGCCCACTCACAGCAGTCATCAGCCCAAACACTGACTTACAGCCCACTCACAGCACTCATCAGCCCAAACACTGACTTACAGCCCACTCACAGCAGTCATCAGCCCAAACACCGATTTACAGCCCACTCACAGCACTCATCAGCCCGAACACTGACTTACAGCCCACTCACAGCAGTAATCAGCCCAAACACCGATTTACAGCCCACTCACAGCAGTCATCAGTCCAAACACTGACTTACAGCCCACTCACAGCAGTAATCAGCCCAAACACCGATTTACAGCCCACTCAAAGCAGTCATCAGCCCAAACACTGACTTACAGCCCACTCACAGCAGTCATCAGCCCAAACACTGATTTACAGCCCACTCACAGCACTCATCAGCCCAAACACTGACCTACAGCCCACTCACAGCACTCATCAGCCCAAACACTGATTTACAGCCCACTCACAGCACTCATCAGCCCAAACACTGACTTACAGCCCACTCACAGCACTCATCAGCCTAAACACCGATTTACAGCCCACTCACAGCAGTCATCAGCCCAAACACTGACTTACAGCCCACTCACAGCAGTCATCAGCCCAAACACTGACTTACAGCCCACTCACAGCAGTCATCAGCCCAAACACTGACTTACAGCCCACTCACAGCAGTCATCAGCCCAAACACTGACTTTCAGCCAACTCACAGCAGTCATCAGCCCAAACACTGACTTACAGCCCACTCACAGCAGTCATCAGCTCAAACACCTATTTACAGCCCACTCACAGCACTCATCAGCCCAAACACTGACTTACAGCCCACTCACAGCAGTCATCAGCCCAAACACTGACTTACAGCCCACTCACAGCAGTCATCAGCCCAAACACCGATTTACAGCCCACTCACAGCACTCATCAGCCCAAACACTGACTTACAGCCCACTCACAGCAGTCATCAGCCCAAACACCGATTTACAGCCCACTCACAGCAGTCATCAGCCCAAACACTGACTTACAGCCCAAACACTGACTTACAGCCCAAACACTGACTTACAGCCTAAACACTGACTTACAGCCCACTGACAGCAGTCATCAGCCCAAACACTGACTTACAGCCCACTCACAGCACTCATCAGCCTAAACACCGATTTACAGCCCACTCACAGCAGTCATCAGCCCAAACACTGACTTACAGCCCACTCACAGCAGTCATCAGCCCAAACACTGACTTACAGCCCACTCACAGCAGTCATCAGCCCAAACACTGACTTACAGCCCACTCACAGCAGTCATCAGCCCAAACACTGACTTACAGCCCACTCACAGCAGTCATCAGCCCAAACACTGACTTACAGCCCACTCACAGCAGTAATCAGCCCAAACACTGACTTACAGCCCACTCACAGCACTCATCAGCCCAAACACTGACTTACAGCCCACTCACAGCACTCATCAGCCCAAACACTGACTTACAGCCCACTCACAGCAGTCATCAGCCCAAACACTGACTTACAGCCCACTCACAGCACTCATCAGCCCAAACACTGACTTACAGCCCACTCACAGCACTCATCAGCCCAAACACTGACTTACAGCCCACTCACAGCAGTCATTAGCCCAAACACTGACTTACAGCCCACTCACAGCAGTCATCAGCCCAAACACTGACTTACAGCCCACTCACAGCAGTCATCAGCCCAAACACTGACTTACAGCCCACTCACAGCAGTCATCAGCCCAAACACTGCCTTAAGCCCACTCACAGCAGTCATCAGCCCAAACACTGACTTACAGCCCACTCACAGCAGTCATCAGCCCAAACACTGATTTACAGCCCACTCACAGCAGTCATCAGCCCAAACACTGATTTACAGCCCACTCACAGCAGTCATCAGCCCAAACACTGACTTACAGCCCACTCACAGCAGTCATCAGCCCAAACACTGACTTACAGCCCACTCACAGCAGTAATCAGCCCAAACACTGACTTACAGCCCACTCACAGCACTCATCAGCCCAAACACTGATTTACAGCCCACTCACAGCAGTCATCAGCCCAAACACTGACTTACAGCCCACTCACAGCAGTCATCAGCCCAAACACTGATTTACAGCCCACTCACAGCAGTCATCAGCCCAAACACTGATTTACAGCCCACTCACAGCACTCATCAGCCCAAACACTGACTTACAGCCCACTCACAGCAGTCATCAGCCCAAACACTGACTTACAGCCCACTCACAGCACTCATCAGCCCAAACACTGACTTACAGCCCACTCACAGCACTCATCAGCCCAAACACTGACTTACAGCCCACTCACAGCAGTCATCAGCCCAAACACTGACTTACAGCCCACTCACAGCAGTCATCAGCCCAAACACCGATTTACAGCCCACTCACAGCACTCATCAGCCCAAACACTGATTTACAGCCCACTCACAGCAGTCATCAGCCCAAACACTGACTTACAGCCCACTCACAGCAGTCATCAGCCCAAACTCTGACTTACAGCCCACTCACAGCAGTCATCAGCCCAAACACTGATTTACAGCCCACTCACAGCACTCATCAGCCCAAACACTGACTTACAGCCCACTCACAGCACTCATCAGCCCAAACACTGACTTACAGCCCACTCACAGCAGTCATCAGCCCAAACACTGACTTACAGCCCACTCACAGCACTCATCAGCCCAAACACTGCCTTAAGCCCACTCACAGCAGTCATCAGCCCAAACACTGACTTACAGCCCACTCACAGCAGTCATCAGCCCAAACACTGACTTACAGCCCACTCACAGCAGTCATCAGCCCAAACACTGACTTACAGCCCACTCACAGCACTCATCAGCCCAAACACTGACTTACAGCCCACTCACAGCAGTCATCAGCCCAAACACTGACTTACAGCCTAAACACTGACTTACAGCCCACTGACACAGCAGTCATCAGCCCAAACACTGCCTTAAGCCCACTCACAGCAGTCATCAGCCCAAACACTGACTTACAGCCCACTCACAGCAGTCATCAGCCCAAACACTGACTTACAGCCCACTCACAGCAGTCATCAGCCCAAACACTTACTTAAAGCCCACTCATTTGAGCCATACAAACCCAAGTCGACAAGAAACTTCTGTATATCATTTGCAGCATGTGTGCAAAATACAAGACTAACTCCACAGCCAGAGAACTTGCGTCAACAGGAACATTTTAACCATTTTGTGATGATGCGCGAAAGTAACAAATGTTTTATCACTACATCCTGAAAGCCGTATAACACAGGACTGTTCTTTGACGATCTGATTGCCTTGCCTGTTGATCTGGCGTATCAGTCAGCAAGCAGGAGTTTTCTGACCTTTATTTTGTCACCTAGAAGTACTGACTCTACAGAACAGGTGAGGAAAGACAGGTGGACAGCACTATTCGGGGTAGGAAGACAACACTCTCAGCAACAGAACATCTATATTCATCAAATTGAGCAATTAATTTTTATATGCATCATGTTTTCAGAGAGTTTAAAATAGTGTTACACCTAATTCACTGTCTAGAACAAGAGAAAGCATAATTCACTGTCTAGAACAAGAGAAAGCAATCAAACAAAACAAAAAACAAAAAACACGAAAACTCTGAAAACATTTCTTCACAAGATCCACATTCCACAGGGTTCACACAGAGTTGGAAAAATCACATTCCAGACTTTTTCCAGACATCCCAGAGGGTTTTCCAGTCGTACAAAACTATATTTCAGAGTTCCGTAGAAAAGGAGGAGGCCTATAGGCTATACATAGATTCTACTGAGAACATGGCGCGCGAGAAGTGTGACGACCCAAAAACAGCTGAAACTGTACGCTGCACGTTTTGCATCTGTACGAAACTACGCAACGCTGCTTAATTACCTCCCCTAGCGCACTCAACAACATGGCAGTGGCTTCTGTAAATGTCCAGACACGATTGCGATTTGGAAAATACAACCCATTTAAGGGGGGACACGGCCTGCAGAATTTCATGAAAAATTTTCAGAAATTGAGTTTCGTGTTAAGCGCGGATTTGGAATCTACAACATCTCCGCTACACGTGTGTGCGATCGATTTTGCTGGCTTAGGTTTCAAAGTATTTTAAACCAATTTGTTTTGTAAGGTACCCACCGCTAGATTTTAACAAGAAGGGCAAAGCCCATACGACTCCCATGCTTGACCTTGACCTTTATATGACCTTGACCTTCAGATGACCTTCAAGGTCAAGGTCAAACAACTAAACCTACCAATGACATCATACACTAAGAAATGCTTTACACATTTTTCCTACCAAAATACATGTGACCTTGACCCAAGGTCAAGGTCATCCAAGGTCATGCAACACAAAGCTGTTAATTCAAGACATAGGAAGCACAATGGTGCTTATTGGCACTTTCTACCATGAGATATGGTCACTTTTAGTGGTTCACAACCCCATTTTGGTCACATTTCATAAGGGTCAAAGTGACCTTGACCTTGATATGTGACCAAATGTGTCTCATGATGAAAGTATAACATGTGCCCCACATAATTATTAAGTTTGGAAGAGTTATCTTCCATAGTTCAGGGTCAAGGTCACTTCAAAATATGTATACAATCCAACTTTGAAGAGCTCCTGTGACCTTGACTTTGAAGCAAGGTCAACCAAACTGGTATCAAAAGATAGGGCTTACTTTGCCCTATATACCATATATAGGTCAGGTATCCAATCTCAAAAACTTCAGAGAAAATTGAGAAAATGTGAAAAATTACTGTTTTTTAGACAACATTTATGGCCCCTGCGACCTTGACCTTGAAGCAAGGACAAGTCACTATGTATATTTTTTGAGGCCTTGTCATCATACACCATCATGCCAAATTGGGTGTTGATAGACTTAATAGTCTCCGAGAAAAATCCAACGTTAAAGTTTTTCACGGACGCCCGGACGCCCGGACGGACGACACGGGTGAGTACATAGACTCACTTTTGCTTCGCATGTGAGTCAAAAAAGTACTAACCAGGAAGCCAAAATGCACAGATTTGAAAGCTTAGTTTCAGCATCTTCCTTCCAAAGAACGCCACATGTTTGGTATCGCATGGAAGCTTCATTTCCCGGCTTTACGTTGCAACTGTTTCCGGTACCGAAGAATAATTACCGAAGGCACACGAGGTAGAAATCGGAGGCCAGTGCAAACCAACGGAAAGCTTCGAAATAATGGCCTGTCTGTCAGCTAGGCTCTGATTGGCCGCTTGTGTGCGTGATCACAGCATGATCACGGCGGAAGTGGCTGGCGGAAACGGCCGAACCGTACTTCGACTGGCGGAAGTGGTGGGCGGAAACGGCCGAACCGTACTTCGGCTGTTTCCGGCCTGAACGTCGGCCGCCGAAGCAAACATCGGTTCTTTCCGAAGTGTGCTTACAGCGCGCGAAAGTTCGCGCTATCTCGATCGAGACAATTCCACGGAAAATGCTGAAATGGACGGAAGAAGCAAGCCCAGAAAAGAAATTAAGTCGTGTCAACAGCCTCTGGAGGTTGTGATACAACAGCGATCGCGTTCTCATCTACAGACACGGCACTGAACGAAGCTGTTATCACGGCGGAAGTTGCCGTGATTACGCGATTCTTACAGAAAACGGGAATGTTTTGCTACAGGTGATGCTTTTCACCTAATTATCCTGATATTTTGAATTAAGATAATAAGTTGAAAGTTTGCTACAATGATAACAAGAAGGGCAAAGCCCATACGACTCACATGCTTGACCTTGACATTTATACGACCTTGACCTTCAGGTGACCTTCAAGGTAAAGGTCAAACAACTAAACCTACCAATGACATCATACACAAAGAAATGCTTTACACATTTTTCCTACCAAAATACATGTGACCTTGACCCAAGGTCAAGGTCATCCAAGGTCATGCAACACAAAGCTGTTCATTCAAGACATAGGAAGCACAATGGTGCTTATTGGCACTTTCTACCATGAGATATAGTCACTTTTAGTGGTTCACTACCCCATTTTGGTCACATTTCATAAGGGTCAAAGTGACCTTGACCTTGATGATATGTGACCAAATGTGTCTCATGATGAAAGTATAACATGTGCCCCACATAATTATTAAGTTTGAAACAGTTATCTTCCATAGTTCAGGGTCAAGGTCACTTCAAAATATGTATACAATCCAACTTTGAAGAGCTCCTGTGACCTTGACCTTGAAGCAAGGTCAACCAAACTGGTATCAAAAGATAGGGCTTGCTTTGACCTATATACCACTTGTAGCTAAGGTCGCCATTCTCAATAACGTGGGAGAAAATTGGGAAAATGTGAAAAATGACTGTTTTTGAGACCACATTTATGGCTCCTGTGACCTTGACCTTGAAGCAAGGTCAAGTCACTATGTATGTTTTTTGAGGCCTTGTCATCATACACCATCATGCCACATTTGGTGTTGATAGACTTAATAGTCTCCGAGAAAAATCCAACGTTTAAGTTTTTTACGGACGCCCGGACGGACGGACGGACGCCCGGACGACACGGCTCAGTACATAGACTCACTTTTGCTTCGCATGTGAGTCAACAAATAAATGACACATTCAATGAGTTATGTTATTAAATTGTATCTGTTATGGTTCAGTTGTAGTTAACGTTTAATCTTTCTCAAACTTTAAAGTCAATTTTCTCATAATGTGGTTTTTATTTCAATGGTAGTGATTTTCTCCCCAAAAATAAAGTCACTTAGGATTGAGATAGCTTTCTGAAATTGTGTGTGTATATGTATGAATAAATACTGCATTCAATAAGACCAATCATAAAGGTGTAGCTGAATTTGCTTAATTTTTGTAAAAATTTAATTATGTTATGCCCGGAGCACATTTTTTGGTTACTTTTTCTAAATTCCACTAAAATTATTTAGAAGTGTTAGTAATCCACTTATTATATCTTATTGAATAATATAGACCTTCTTCTTTGTTTAAAATCATTGTTGATCATAAAAAGGTTATTAATTAAAATTTCACGGAGGGGAGAAAATTGGTATGTTTATTTTTCAGTTATTTTGCTATAACACATGAACAACTAAGTCTTCAGCAATAAAATTTTGTTTAAATATACCTTCCAGTGTGTTTGTATTCTGTATAAAATTTCATTAGTATAGCTTTCATATTTGCTGAGTTATGATTTATTTTCTATTAATCTGTTTTTGTACGCCATGTCCCCCCTTAAAAAAAAGCTGTTCAAGACTTCTCAAGACTGATTCAGAATTTTCAAGACATTTTCCAGCCTTTATCAACGAGGACAAAAAAAAAGTAGCGATTTCCCAGACTTTTGAAAGTCTGAAATTTAAACTTTCAGTTTCAACTTTCAAGACTTTTTCAAGACTTTCCAGACAGTGCGAACCCCGATTCCACAACCAAATTTGTTTCAAAGAATTGAGCAAAATATTTACCACAAACAAAATATTAACAGTGCAAAGAATGGACCACAGAGAAAATGAAAACATGACTTGCCACAGCCGAGGCATTCTGAGTCGTATCCCTTGATACAGAATTCACTTACACGATGGAAAGTTTTCACCCACTAGACACTGCTGCAGCATCTGTGGCAACAGGCAAACTGGAAGGCAGGCAAATTAGAAGGCAGACAGACTGGAAGGCAGCAGCAGTAGGACAGACCAGCCTTACCTTGCAGGCCCACATCCCAACCCTGGATCACCTCGCCAGCACCCAAGCGGAACTTGAAGGGCTTGCCCTCCGTCTTGGAGTCAAACTGCTTGCCCGAGGCCAGGCAGCCCCGGTAGTAGACAGCCACCTTCTGTCCGCGCTTGGCTGCTGGGCCCTGGCCTTCCCTCAGCTCCTGTACTGTCGTCCCCCCAGCAAGCACCTGCCTCCCTCCCCCCGCCTGCTTGCCGGCGCCTGTAGAGGACTGGCCCTTGGGTGTCTGCTGCTGTTTGGCTTTGGGCGACTGCTGTGGGGTTGGGGACTGAGCTGTGGAGGAACTCTGGTCACTTACTCTGGGGGTGCTGGTGTTGGACTTGTTTCTGTTCCTCTTCCTCTTCTTTTTCTTCTTCTTGCTGCTCTCCACTTCACTGTTTTGTGAGGTGTTCGTCTGGAAACAAATACAGCCTGTTACACAAGCTACCATCTCCCCATACTGTACACTGGGTTCATTTCTGAAACAGGTTATGTATACCCTGAAGCAGCTATATGAAGTATGTTTTGCAATCACATCTAAAGCCTAATTCATCATTCTTACATACAACAGGAAAGAAAAGAAAAACTTTTGTATCCATAAATACAGTAAAAACACCTAAATCAAATTTGAGATGGATTGTACACCCTAGATGACCTTAGAATGCCCAAGTCCAATAGAAAATCAGCAGATCATCCTATACAGCTCCAAGAACCTGCAGAGCCAAGTTCAGACATGAAGTTTCACCAATATGCTTGTGGCTGTTACTTTCATGCAAAGCTGGTCCTTCCACTGACAAGAAACTTACAACACACAAGGAAACAAGTAAGTGGCGAGTAGACTCAGCAAGGAAGAGAATCACGCTTACACTTTTGGGGGTCTGGCTACCAGGGGTGGCGCTCTGGACCGCAGACTTGTTCAGACCCGGGGTGCCTGAGCCAGGGGTTTTGGACTTCTTCTTCTTCTTCTTGCCACTCCCTGGCACACCTTGGCTTGGTGTGGCCTTGCCTTGTATGGCCTTGCCTCGTGTGGCCTGGCCTGGTGTGGCCTGGCTTGGCATTGACTTGCCTGGTGTGGCTTTGCCTTGTATGGCCTGGCTTGGCATTGACTTGCCTGGTGTGGCTTTGGCCGGAGTGCCCTTGGCTGCGGTGCTCTCTTTGCCCATGCCATTTTTCTTGCTCTGAGCTGTCACAGGTAGTCTCTTCTCATCATCCTCACTTTCATCCATGTCATCCCAGTCATCATCTTCATCATCATCATCTTCTTCGTCATCATCTTCTTCGTCATCATCTTCTTCATCATCATCATCTTCTTCCTCTTCATCGTCATCTATAATAATAATAATAATAGTTTATTCATACGCACATACCTTCCCTTGACAGGCAAGCTCATGGCGTTTACAATCCAAAGAATCAACACTCACACAACCACTCAACACCACATTCCCACAAAAACTCACACACAACACATAAACAAACAAGAAGGGCAAAGCCCATACGACTCACATGCTTGACCTTGACCTTTATATGACCTTGACCTTCGGGTGACCTTCAAGGTCAAGGTCAAACAACTAAACCTACCAATGACATCATACACTAAGAAATGCTTTACACATTTTTCCTACCAAAATACATGTGACCTTGAACCAAGGTCAAGGTCATCCAAGATCATGCAACACAAAGCTGTTAATTCAAGACATAGGAAGCACAATGGTGCTTGTTGGCACTTTCTACCATGAGATATGGTCATTTTAGTGGTTCACTACCCCATTTTGGTCACATTTCATAAGGGTCAAAGTGACCTTGACCTTGATGATATGTGACCAAATGTGTCTCATGATGAAAGTATAACATGTGCCCCACATAATTATTAAGTTTGAAACAGTTATCTTCCATAGTTCAGGGTCAAGGTCACTTCAAAATATGTATACAATCCAACTTTGAAGAGCTCCTGTGACCTTGACCTTGAAGCAAGGTCAACCAAACTGGTATCAAAAGATAGGGCTTACTTTGCCCTATATACCATATATAGGTCAGGTATCCAATCTCAAAAACTTCTGAGAAAATTGAGAAAATGTGAAAAATGACTGTTTTTTAGACAACATTTATGGCCCCTGCGACCTTGACCTTGAAGCAAGATCAAGTCACTATGTATGTTTTTTGAGGCCTTGTCATCATACACCATCATGCCAAATTGGGTGTTGATAGACTTAATAGTCTCCGAGAAAAATCCAACGTTAAAGTTTTTCACGGACGCCCGGACGCCCGGACGCCCGGACGGACGACACGGGTGAGTACATAGACTCACTTTTGCTTCGCATGTGAGTCAAAAACCAAAAACCAAGATCCAATAGAACAAATAGAACAAACTATACAATATACACAGCACTTGCAGGCAAGGTCACGTAAGGCGAAGCAGCTCAGCGGGAAAGGCGGATCGGAAGAGGTGGGTCTTTAGAGCACTTTTGAACTGGGGCAGTGTCAGAATGACGGACTGAGAGAGAGAGACTATTCCAGGTTACAGGTTTGATATAGGAGAAGGCACGCTGTCCTTGAGTTTTCTTATTACGGCGGGGAACCTTGAGCATTCTAGAGTCAGCAGCTGAGCATAGAGATTTGGTGGGCATGTAGACTGCAAGAATTTCTGTAAGATGCGGTGTTGTCGATGGCCTTGAAGCACAAAGTAGCAAGTTTATAATCTATCCTCTGAGAGATGGGGAGCCAGTGAAGTCTATGTAGGAGTGATGAGACATGGGTACGCTTGGGACATCGAAAAACTAGCCTAGCAGCGCAATTCTGAACTTTCTGGAGTTTGTTAACCTTTAGAGCGTACATTCCCCAGACGTCCGGCGGCGCATCAGTGCGCCGAGCGATAGTGACGTGCTCTGTTGACTTGCCTAACGCAGCCATCGAGTCATGCTGTTCTAAAAATATCACAGTCATGTGCAGGGATCACGTGGCAATGAGATCCGCCATTTTGGAGAGAACGCGCCGCAAATTTTCTGCGAATTCTTTCACGAAGTTGCGTCTTTGTCTTTTGTGAATGGGACTTTTTTCTTTGCCAGTTTGGCGACTGACGAAGAAGTTGAAGCGCTTGTGGAGTTATTTTTCGATTCTGACTCTCAGAATATGAATTCGAAGGCTTTACTGACATTGATGTGATGGGAGATGGAGGGATAGAGAGGCAAACATGTGCTTCGACCGATCTGTTGTGGTGTTTAGACTGAAAGGAGCGGAAGCTTGATTCATATGAAAATGGCTCGGCTGACTTCCCTAGCGAAAGTAATTGTAGGATTTTTTGTTTTGTTATACCCTAAAATATTTTCAGATGTATTTCCAAGTAATCATAAGCTGTTGTATTCTTGAATAAATAGAGCAGTGTAGGAAAATAGTGCTTCGACCGATGTTGTCAGTAGATCAGGACTGAGAGGAGTGGAAGCTTGATTCAGATGAAAATGACTCGGCTGACTTCCCTAGCGTAAGTAATTGTAGGATTTTTTGTTTTGTTTTAGTTTTACCCTAAAACATTTTCAGATATATCTCCATTACTTGGACTCGTTGGAGACTATGCACTTTTGCATTTCCATCAAAAGCTGTTGTATTCTTGAATAGATAGAGCAGTGTTGAGTGTAGGAAAACACAGTGAATTTGTTTGTTTTTTGTTGTTGTCTGTGTTCCATGATTTTTTAGCAGCTGAAAAAAACATTCTATGGCAATTTCATAATTTGCGCCATGTAGGCCATCCATTTTTCTACTCACCCTCCAAAAATCTACTTCAAAGCTTGAAGAGGTAATAAATGGTGATTTTTTAAGTAAACATGGTGTCGAATTTGACCACACATAATAAAATTTGTGACTCTGGGGTAAAGCAATGACGAAAATTGGCGGCGCTCTAAAGGTTAAGCAGAGTGTCAGGGATGCCAGCGAGAAGAGTTTCCATAGTCGAGACGAGACAGGACAAGTGATATGATGAGCATTTTGGTGGCCTGCTGAGAAAGATGACGAATGGTACTAACTTTCCTTAGCTCGTAATATGCTAACTGACAGACTTTGTTGACATGAGATCTCACTGACAGATCATTGTCAAACATGACGCCTAAATTTCTAACAGACTGAGAGAAGACGATAACACTGTGACCAATGGTCAGTTTGAGAGCCTAATCCGATTCGCCTCTGCCGCCCACTAGGAGTGCTTCAGTTAACACAAGAAGGGCAAAGCCCATACGACTCACACGCTTGACCTTGACCTTTATATGACCTTGACCTTCAGGTGACCTTCAAGGTCAAGGTCAAACAACTAAACCTACCAATGACATCATACACAAAGAAATGCTTTACACATTTGCCTACCAAAATACATGTGACCTTGACCCAAGGTCAAGGTCATCCAAGGTCATGCAACACAAAGCTGTTAATTCAAGACATAGGAAGCACAATGGTGCTTATTGACACTTTCTACCATGAGATATGGTCACTTTTAGTGGTTCACTACCCCATTTTGGTCACATTTCATAAGGGTCAAAGTGACCTTGACCTTGATGATATGTGACCAAATGTGTCTCATGATGAAAGTATAACATGTGCCCCACATAACTATTAAGTTTGAAACAGTTATCTTCCATAGTTCAGGGTCAGGGTCACTTCAAAATATGTATACAATCCAACTTTGAAGAGCTCCTGTGACCTTGACCTTGAAGCAAGGTCAACCAAACTGGTATCAAAAGATAGGGCTTACTTTGCCCTATATACCATATATAGGTCAGGTATCCAATCTCAAAAACTTCAGAGAAAATTGAGAAAATGTGAAAAATGACTGTTTTTTAGACAACATTTATGGCTCCTGCGACCTTGACCTTGAAGCAAGGTCAAGTCATTGTGTATGTTTTTTGAGGCCTTGTCATCATACACCATCATGCCACATTTGGTGTTGATAGACTTAATAGTCTCCGAGAAAAATCCAACGTTAAAGTTTTCGGACGCCCGGACGGACGAAAAGGGTGAGTACATAGACTCACTTTTGCTTCGCATGTGAGTCAAAAATGCACATTGGCAACACGAGTAAGAACAAAGCTCAGCATTTTACACAGTCAATTATCAAGAGACACAATGAAAGAGATGGTCGATAAAATGGTTGCTTACCCAAAATGCCTTCAAGATCTTCACCACCCAAATCAGAATCATCATCCACCTGCAAGCAAGATGGAGAAAAGTGCATAAAAACAAGGTTCAGAAATGTTCCTTCCCTACATTTTGCTGAAGAGTTTACGCTGCATCTGCCAGGCAAGGATGGGTGGAGAGACATGTTGCTGCAACTGAGCCTGGCACCAGCTGCCATCCATCAGAGCCAACAGCCAAGGCTGCTAGTGCCCAGAGATGGAGGCAGCCATCTTTGCGGCAGGCATGAACACAGAGAAAAAAGAAGCTGCAAGGACTGCCCAACAACTGTCTCACACACACAGAGACACACACACATGCATGCACACACACACATGCATGCACACACTCACACGCTCACACACACACACTCACACACACATAACATGACACACACTCACACACACACAACATGACACATATACACACACACACACACACTTATACACACACACACACACACACACAACATGACACACACTCACACACACACAACACATACACACAAACACACACACACCAACACATACACACACACACACACACACCAACACTCATGCACACACACACACACCAACACTCATGCACACACACACACACACACACACATAACATGACACACACCAACACTCATGCACACTCATGCACACACACACACACACACACACACACACACACACACACACCAACACTCATGCACACATACACACACACATAACATGACACACACCAACACTCATGCACACACACACACACACAAACACTCATACACACACACACATACACACACACACACACCAACACTCATACACACACACACACACCAACACTCATACACACACACACACTCATACACACACTCATACACACAACACGACACACACACACAACACGTGCTTTGTTTACTTGCCTAACGCTGCCATCAAGTCATGCTGTTCTAAAAATATCACAGTCATGTGCAGGGATCACGTGGCAACGAGATCCGCCATTTTGGCGATTGAGATAACGTGGGCGAATTTTCTTCGAATTTTTTCACTTAGTTGCGTCTTTGTCATTTGAGAATGGGACTTTTTTCTTTGCCAGTATGGCGACTGACGAAGAAATTGAAGCGCTTGTGGAGTTATATTTCGATTCTGACTCTCAGAATATGAATTCGAAGGCTTTACTGACATTGATGTGATGGGAGATGGAGGGATAGAGAGGCAACCACGTGCTTCGATGATGTGTTGTGGTCTTTAGATCGAGAGGGGGAGCTTGGTTCAGATGAAAATGACTCGGCCGACTTCCCTAGCGTAAGTAATTGTAGGATTTTTTGTTTTGTTATACCCTAAAACATTTTCAGATGTATTTCCAAGTAATCAAAAGCTGTTGTATTCTTGAATAAATAGAGCAGTGTAGGAAAATAGTGCTTCGACCGATGTCAGTTGTGGTCTGTAGATCGAGACTGAGAGGAGTGGAAGCTTGATTCAGATGAAAATGACTCAGCTGACTTCCCTAGCTTAAGTAATTGTAGGATTTTTTGTTTTGTTTTAGTTTTACCCAAGGACTACTTGGTTTTACCCTAAAACATTTTCAGATGTATCTCCATTACTTGGAGACTCTATCTATGCACTTTTGCATTTTCATCAAAAGCTGTTGTATTCTTGAATACATAGAGCAGTGTAGGAAAACACAGTGAATTTGTTTATTTTTTGTTGTTGTCCGTGTTCCAATATTTTTTAGCACCTGAAAAAAACATTCTATGGCATTTCCATTAATTGCGCCATGTAGGCCATCCATTTTTCTACTCACCCTCCAAAAATCTACTTCAAAGCTTGAATAGGTAATAAATGATATTTTTTAAGTAAACATGGTGTTGAATTTGACCACACATAATAAAATTTGTGGCTCTGGGGTAAAACAATGACGAAAATTGGCGGCGCTCTAAAGGTTAACTCATTCAAGGCGCAGAATTTCTAGTGCGTCTGTCCGCTGGAATCGCAGGAAAATGGACCAAGTTTGAAAAATCGTTGTAAAATAAATACTGTAGCTACAAAGCTAAACGTGGTATGGCTAGAAAGGTCTTTATTTGCCAAAACTAGCCAAATGCTGCACTTTGTCAAGCTAAGAAAACACTACACTTGCCATAAAAGTAAGTAGAGTCACTATTTTGAAAAAAATAGGTCCTTGACCCAGCTCTCTTTCTCAAAGTGCCCACTGCTTGTTTCTTGGTCTAGAGCTCTAAAAAAAAAAGTGAACTTCAAAACATGGCACAAAAACACACTGGAGAAACTTTGTGATGATTGTTTGTATTAGTCCTGAGTTACAACCAATATGAGCCTACAATGAACTACCGAGCAGCTGATGGCGAGTTCGACGTAGTTTCATCCTCGCTCTGATACCTCATCATTAGCGAGAGGAAAATCACTAATATCATCATCATCATGAAAGGGATCATCACAAAAACACACTGGAGAAATTTTGTGATGATTGTGTATATTAGTCCCGAGTTACAACCAATATGAGCCTACAATGAACTACAGAGCAGCTTATGGCGAGCTCGACCTCGTTTCAGCCACATTGACAACTTCGCTCTCATCCTCGCTGTCTGATACCTCGTCATTAGCGAGAGGAAAATCACCACTATCATCATCATCATGAAAGGGATCATCTACATCAGTTCCTATCTCATACAAAGCATCCACTTCAGCATCAGAACCCTCCTCTATAGCAATTTCCACTCGTTCATCCATCTCGCGCTGCAATCGACGCTACGCCGCCATCGCTGTTTACTTCGCGCATCGTAGTGCATTGCTGATAAAATTTATGGTCTGGCCGGGAAAGATCTGTGTGTGGATCTAAAGCTGGCAAACCATAGTACAGAGACGAATTCAAGACTAGACTAGTTCCCTATACCATATTTTCCTTGTTGTAAGCGGGCAAAAATATGCTAATGTGGTAGGCTCTATTGAGGCTACGCGCCGCTAACGACTACGTTCGGCGCGTAGCCTCATATGAGGCTACGCGCCGCGAATGAGTTAATCAGCATTGCCTTTCCTACAGCGCATTGGTGACCTGGGATGAAAGTCCCCCAAAATGAATTTCATGTATTTGAACAAAATAAAAGTTTTCGCTACTGCACACAGGTTCAGTAACTTGCACCTCTGACCACTCAGATACACAGTCCTTGTAAGGAAGCTTAAGTCAGCACAAGGCATTGAACAGCCTGATGCCCAAGGGAGATGGATGGTTGGATGGATAGTTTTACAGCCTATCAGCCTTTGTAGGCTATGTAGGGCCATCATGCACGAAAATCACTAGAACAGTTTGGAGTAAACGCAAATCAAGTAACGGTGTCCCTAGTTATTCACCTTTAACGAATCGCGTAGGGAGACGCAGTGGGTCAATTCTTACCCCGAACCCACAGGGGGATGCCCAAGGGAGAAGCATCACCACCACATCCCCAAAGCATGACACAGGAAAAAAGACCCACCCCTCAAGGTATTGGCACACAGAGATGCAGGAAGGCAGCCAGCATGATGGCACTCACCTCATAGTCTTCATCCTCATCACTGTCGTAGTCCTCTTCCTCCAGATCCATCAGCCGCAGTCTCTTGGATTTGCTGGCCATAATCTCGTTCTTGATCTCAGCCTCCCGCTTCCTCTTCTTTCCTGAAGGAAGGAACATAGCAGTAATCAGAACACATGGCTTTCTGGCACTGCTGTGTGAAGGGAGTATCAGTGCTTCAGATTGTTGGCGCGCCCGCGCCATCGGCGCATATTTTATCAGAATGGCGCGTTACCTTCAATGTGTATGCACCAGCCAGGCGCGTCATAAAAATCGCCAACTTGTATCGATCCTCGGTCCGTCTGTACCAATAAGCCACACCAAGCACATGTGGCCACACCACGGAGTACCAAAACCGATGCCAAACCGATGAACAGGCCTCAAACGTCGACAACGTCAAGTCAAACTGCTGCTTTGCCTAGCATCGATGCATCGCTCTGTGTGATTGGCTAATAGCCAGCAAACAACCAATCAGCGAACATCTATCAGTTTACCTTGCACAGACTCTCACACGTGTGAGGAATCAAGATGCCACCGAAGAAAAGGCTTAGAAAAGAAACTGAAGAAAACCAACGTCAGTTGACGTTGTCTTCAATGTTTTGCAAGAATAAAGCAAGCAGTAACTGTTTAGTTTTTATCTCTTATTAGCTCCTTCCAAAGCTGATGTCCATGTGGAGCAGTGCAAGTCTGATTTTGTCAACACCTGAGTGCACCGAAACAGGACGTTGATCTCGAAGAAAAGACCTACAAGCAGTGTACAATCACCGTTCTGGTTTCAGAAAGTCTCCTCTACTCTGCTGCCCTCATTTGTAGAAGAAGTCCTCTCCAATCTGGATAAGAGATTTCCTGATGCGGAGCTTCTCCAGGCATTCAACGTTCTAGCTATGAGGCCGATTTCATTTGTTGACAAGATAAAGCTGGATGACTGGGGCATGGAATAAATGGAGAAACTTCCTCAACCGTTTGCTGACGAGAAGACCCACTCCTGGGTCTGCGAGGGCCAGAACTGCTCACTGAAAACTGCTCAGCCGTTCATCAACAGAGACGAGACTTGGCAAGAATGGAGGCTGCTCAAGAGAACAGTTCTCAGTGAACACTTTCCCAGAGATGATTTCGTCACCCTTTGGCAGATGATCGCCAAATTCTACCTTGCAGCTGATGAATTTCCAAATTTAAAGAAGCTGACAGCTGTGGCCCTGACACTGCCCATCCACACAGCAGACTGTGAAAGATCGTTCTCTGTGCAAAATTACGTCCAAACACAGAGGGGGAGAGCATGCACTCTCTAGCACACACTGTGACCAGCTGATGAGGGTGTGCATTGATGGACCTATCTTCCAGGACATGCCCTTTAACCGTGCAGTGCAGGTGTGGGCGGAAAGTCGCAACCGCTACCTGTTCAAGAAGAACTAGGGCACGAGACTGTCCTAGGACCTATTGATGGAGTTATTCAGAAGGAAATACTGTGGACTGTTGTGTATTTGTGTGTGTAATTTTCTGGATGGCAAAAAACAAGTTGAGACTAAACTCTTTGGACTCGCTGCAACATTTTTGTGGTGTGTATGTGTGTAGAGGAGTGATTTTGTGTTGTGTTTGACTGGTTGAAGCAGATCTCTGTTAGATTTCAATGTGTTAGGCCCTAAAAACCAAGTTTGTTTAAACAAAACATCATGCTACCAAGAAAGAATTGAGTGGGTTTTGAATGATCATGACTCTGTGTCCACAGAACGAAATGTTAAAAGAGACAATAAAACAACTGAAAGACACACAGCTTGACATGTTTGTTTATTTTTTTATTTTTTGTTTTTTTAATTATTCATTTGTGTGTGTGTGTGTGTGTGTGGGGGGGGGGGGGGGGGCTGTAGGGGTGTCATGTGTGGGGTGGAGTGTCATTCTGTTTGAAGTGAAGGTTTGATTGTTAACCCTCTGCGCGCCGTCGGTGGTCATAACCGCCGACGTAGTTGCCTCCCCTCACAGCCGTCGGCGGATACAGTCGACAGACGAATAGGCATGTTTGAATCTGGCGCCGTTTGCTCTGAATCTTGGGATTGTGAGAGCTCTCTATGCATGGAGACTGCGCAGAAGAGCCTCGCTTTCATAATAACAGTCGCCATATTTTTTCACTGCAAGTGCGCGGATTTAGAGCGAATCTTGAAGTTACCGATCAAGGTAGACACGCTGCTGCGCGATTTTGACTGCGCACGCTGGCCCAGAAATGGCTGAGCTCGATCCTGATGAAGAGCGAATCTTTGAAATATTGTTCGATTCTGACTCGGAAGAAGAATTCCATGGCTTCACAGAGGAAGATTTGGTCGAGTTTGCCACAGACTGACAGTGACAGAGTGACTGTTGACGAAATCGAAGTTGAACCAGCCCAGTCTAAGATTCCATCTGCGTATGACCACTCAGGGTTGCTGTGGCAAACTCGACCAAATCTTCCTCTGTGAAGCCATGGAATTCTTCTTCCTAGTCAGAATCGAACAATATTTCAAAGATTCGCTCTTCATCAGGATCGAGCTCAGCCATTTCTGGGCCAGCGTGTGCAATCGAAATCGCACAGCAGCGTGTCTACTTCGATCGGTAACTTCTAAATTCGCTCTAAATTCGCACATGGACTCTCCTCAACATGTGCCCGATGAGGTATCTAAATCGGATGCTTTTCATCTCTATTTCAACTAATAAAGTCGTTGACTTGATGGTCGATGAAACAAATCGCTACGCTGGTCAAATGAGGGCGAAGAAAGGAAGCTAGCGGGAATTTATTCTCGAGTAAGTCAGTGGCACTCGACACGTTTTTTATTTGTGTTGTCTCAGGGTTTTATCTTATCATATTGTATTGCATGGACATAAATTTCAGTGGGTCTATCAGAGAGAGCATTCAATTTTCCATCTTTCCTCCAAAAATGTTGCCTCGAATGATGTGATTATTACGAAACTATAGCACCAACCACCAAAGGTGACAATATGCGTTCGTAACAGTGACCTTGCACACAACGCGTGTTATTCAAGACTATATGGAAGCACAATGTGTGCTTATTGGCACTTTTTACCATGAGATAATAGTCACTTTTAGTGGTTCACTACCGCCATTTTGGTCACATTTCTAGGGTCAAGTGACTCTTGACTCTTCTCAGGTATCACAATCTCAAAAACTTCAGAGAAATTGAAAAGTGAAAAGAAGGGCAAGCCCATAACGACTCACATGCCTTGACACTTTACGCTTGACTCTTTATAATGACCTTGACCTTCAGGACCTTCAAGGTCAAGGTCCAACAACTAACCTACCAATGACATCATCCACTAGAAATGCTTTACACCATTTTTCCTACAAAATACATGTGACCTTGACCCAAGTCAAGGTCATCCAGGTCTATGCAACAAAAGCTGTTAATTCAAGACATAGGAAGCACATGTGCTTATTGGCACTTTCTACCATGGATATGGTCACTTTTAGTGGTTCACTACCCCTTTGGTCACGATTCATACGGGTCAAAGTGACCTTGACCTTGATGATATGTGACCAAATGTGTCCTCATGATGAAAGTATAACATGTGCCCCACATAATTATAAGTTTGAAACAGTTATCTCCATAGTTCAGGGTCAAGGTCACTTCAAAATATGTTACAATCCAACTTTGAAGAGCTCCTGTGACCTTGACCGTGACGCAAGGTATCACCTAAACTGGGTATCAATAGATAGGGCTTGCTTTGCCCTATGATCCATCTGTACGTCATAGGTCGCCATTCTCCAATAACGTGGGAGAAAATTGGGAAAATGTGAAAAATGACTGTTTTTCGAGGACCACACATCTTATGGCCCTCTGCGACTTGGCACCTTGAAGCAAGGTCACAAGGTTCACTAGTATCTGTTTTTTTGAGGCCTTGTCATCATACACCATACAATGCCACATTTGGTGTTGGATAGACGTAATAGTCCTCCCGAGAAAACTCCAACGTTAAAGTTTTTACGCCCGGACGGACGCCGGGACGGACGGACGAAACGGGTCAGTACATAGACTCACTTTTGCTTTCCGCATGTGAGTCGAAAAGCAAAAATCAAAATAAACAAACACATGGTCAGAGCCTGTGTGTCGCTTCGTTGTTTTATTTGTCTCTTTTAACATTTCGTTCTGTGGAACACAGCGTCATGATCACATCAAACCCAG
>JAWQFJ010001396.1:43731-48731 GCA_034096865.1 Theodoxus fluviatilis
CCGTGTGTTGTGGTGTTGTATTGTGTGGTGCTGTGTGGTGTTTTGTTGTGCCGTGTGTTGTGGTGTTGTATTGTGTGGTGCTGTGTGGTGTTGCGTTGTGCCGTGTGTTGTGGTGTTGTATTGTGTGGTGCTGTGTGGTGTTGCGTTGTGCCGTGTGTTGTGGTGTTGTATTGTGTGGTGCTGTGTGGTGTTGTGTTGTGCCCTGTGTTGTGGTGTTGTATTGTGTGGTGCTGTGTGGTGTTGTGTTGTGTGGTGTTTATGTTGTGCCGTGTGTTGTGATGCTGTATTGTGTGGTGTTGTGTGTTGTGCCGTGTGTTGTGTGTTGTGGTGTGTGGTGTGGTGTGGTTGTGTGGTGTTGTGTTGTGTGGTGTTGTGTTGAGTGGTGTTGTGTGGTGTTGTGTTGTGTGGTGTTGTGGTGTTGTGGTGTGTGGTGTGGTGTTGTTGTGTGGTGTGGTGTGGTGTGGTGTGGTGTTGTGTGGTGTGGTGTGGTGTGGTGTTGTGTGGTGTTGTGGTGTGGTGTTGTGTTGTGTGGTGTTGTGTGGTGTTGTGTTGTGTGGTGTTGTGTTGTGTGGGGTTGTGTGGTATGATGTTGTGTTGTGTGGTGTGGTGTTTCGAATCGTTTCAGTTTCACCTTGTCAGACCGTACACCTGCTCTATTTACCCATCAGCGGGAGGTCTGCGGTGCTGCCACGCAGTCAGAACTCAGCAGGCGTCACGAGACAGCAAGGTAAATGTACACGCATCTAAGTTGAATGTATTAAACTTGAGTCCGAATAGAAATTATGGGGAGTGGGAGGTTTGGGTTCTACGCAGATTGTATTAATCCTTCTGCTCAGTAGGTAGGATACGATATACCTTATCGAATCGTATTGCATCAGTATAGGAAGTGGCGGCGCTGTTTGCCTAGCCTGGAGTGAATGACTTTACCTATGGAAATAACAAGAGGAGACCTTACTGACCTGGTCTGGGAAGGACACGCACCACCCTTCCCACTCCGAGTGTAGCGCTCCCTGTCCACTCCTTTGCAACTGTTGCATGCTCCTGAAAACGCACCAAGCTGAGGCGATGGCAGAATTCACAATACGGGCCACCTTCCTGTATTTCCTGAGAAGAACAAAGTTTTCATGACAGAGAAGTCTACATGCTCGGATCACCGTGGGTGTAAGCCCGTCGATCCACGGAGACTGTTGGAAAAGTATCACCCACTCTCTCTACGTGCTGTGGTGCTCTGGTATTGCTGAGGTGTTTTTGCTGAAGCAAAACAGCGCTTGACAGTGAAATTACTCTTTTTGTGTTTGTAGATTACGCCTTCTGAAGATGGATGATCTGCCGCCGTCTGATCAAGGTAATGTAGAACTATTTTTCTTTCCCGACTGTTCAGATGTAAAACTGGACTGGATGCACTGCTGGTTATTTAATCCACAGTTCAACCTCTGGCTGTTCTATGAAACTCCACAGCTTCACTCGTGCAGGCATTTCCTATTTCTGTCGCTTTTCGTTGCCCTTGTGCCGAGTATACGTCCCCGTTCTTCGCAGCACAATATTTGTTTTACCAGGCGAATTGAGTAGTCCAGTCAAAAAGTCCCTGTCGTTTTGGAGGAGACTTGAAGTTATAGGCCCTCTTTACTTTGCTAAGTGGAGTGTCGAGTTCATCTTTCTGCCTGTTGTCTGCGATGCAGATTTCCTCTGACACCGACTCACTCACGCAGTGTTCCTGCCCAAGCACGGGAAATACATTTGACGACTTTTCCCCAGAAGCCATGTCCTCACACGACTGGGTCAGCCACTGAGGGTTCTTGGAGAAAGTCAGGTGGGCCTTGGTCCGAAGGACGTACGTATCTACAAACTGGAAAGAAGATGATTCACACGCGGCTTTCCTCTCTGGCCAGGGCAAGGCATGGAGCAGCGCATTTCCCAGCTGGAGCTGGCCGTGCAGCAGGCGTCCGAGAGCAGCGCGCGTCAGGTGGACGAGGTCCACGCCAAGCTCCAGCTTCTGCTGGACATGCTCCAGTCCGGTGGCCATGGCGCTGGAGGGCAGGCTGCAGCGGTGTCATCGCAAGGGAACGAGTCGCTCTCTCCACCGGTCACACTGCCAGCAAACATGTCACACTCTCCCCCAGTCACAGTGCCAGCAAACCTGTCACACTCTACCTCAGTCACACTGACAACAAACCTGTCACACTCTACCTCAGTTATACAACCAGGAAACACGTCACACTCTACACCGGTCATACAGCAAGGGAACATGTCACATTCTACACTGGTTACACAACCAGGGAATCCGTCACATTCTACACCGGTCACGCAGCCAGGGTACACGTCACACTCTACACCGGTCACACAGCAAAGAAATCCGTCACATTCTCCACCGGTCACACAGCCAGGGTACACGTCACACTCACCACCGGTCACACAGCCAGGATACACGTCACACTCACCGCCGGTCACACAGCCAGGGTACACGTCACACCCACCACCGGTCACACAGCCAGTGTACACGTCACACTCACCACCGGTCACACAGCCAGGGTACACGTCACACTCACCACCGGTCACACAGCCAGGGTACACGTCACACCCACCACCGGTCACACAGCCAGGGTACACGTCACACCCACCACCGGTCACACAGCCAGGGTACACGTCACACTCACCACCGGTCACACGGCCAGGAAGGGCAGGCGAAGCAGTCCCGGGTGACGCGAGACGGAGCTTCCCCACTGACACCAGGTAGGGCCAACCTGGCAATGCTGAAAGCAGGGAGGTGATGGAGGAAAGGGGTCTGATATGAGAAGGGGAGGGACGACAGAGAGAGGTTTAATAAAGTTATAGAGTGGGAGCTACAAAAAGATAAGTAGATTACAGCCAGAAACAAGGGAGCAGAAGAGAGGAAACTACAAGCGACGTGGACGCAAAGGAAGATATTGGGACGAGAAATGATGAGGCAGAGAGGCATAAAGACAGATAGAAATGGAGAGAGAGAATCAGACAAACAGACAGACAGACACACACACACACACACACACACACATAGACAGACAGGCAGACAGACAGGCAGGCAGGCAGACAGACAGAGACAGAGAGAAAGTGAGATAGATAGAGAGAGAGAGAGAGAGAGAGAGAGAGAGAGAGACAGACAGAGAGAGAGTTATTTTCGAAGGAGGGAGAAAAGAAAGGATAGGAAATGGTTGTGAAACTGAGAGCCCTTTCTGGTGAAACATCGATTCCTTTCAGTAAGAATGAGACTGATATATTTGAGATATTGCAGTGACGACTGATAAGCTGTTTCCATACATTTTCAGCAGCATTCCTACATCGGTGCAACCCCGGCCAGTGGCACGCCCCCATCAATCTTCCCAGGCCTCAACGCCTCCCGTTCCAAAAACCGGGTCAGCAAGTCAACCGACTTCAACGGCCCGTTTTAGCAGCGTGCACGAGGTGGACAGGAACACGGAACAAACGGTGAACCTCATACACACCGTGGTGTACACTGCAGCGGAAAGGCCCTTCCATCTGCCACAGGCTCCCTCTCGAGAGGCCGTCCTGGCTCTGAAGCAGTGCCTCAGCGTGGCGGAGTCTATGACTTCCAAGGAAAGAATAGAGGTCTACGACCTCAAGTCTGGTCCATCCGTGCTTCGGAATGCAGTGCATCCGGTCATTCCAGGGCCGGAGTCAAGCTCCCCAGGGCCATCGACAGGAAGGGCAGCAGCTGACAACGTTTTGCAGGGCGTAGTAGACGAGGGTGCTGGAGTACTACCTCAAGGGCAAAGAATCTCGACCAAAAATCTCGATCAGAACAGTCTGCAGCACCTGCAGTCGGACCCCAGACTTGCTCGTGACGAACCCTCAACACAGCCCCGTGTCCCATCAGAGCCACATGCTTCCCTAACAGATCATGTACATCGGGAACCGCAAGGAACACCCATCTTGGCAGGGAACCCATCGTCGACCACTACAAGTGGTGCGGATGGAGTCCAGAACACCGTCAGTGCTAAGTCTGGTCCCCTATCGGGTGGAGAGAACATGCTGGCAGCAGTTTCTGGGTCACCTCAGCTGTCAAGAGAGTCGAGCCTGGAGCAGAAACCGTTTGCGGCAGAAGGCGTGACGTCATCCCCACAGGTGACAACCCGTGTCTGCGAGGGAGGTGGCGGGAAGGACGCCAGGGGCGCTAGTGGGAGTCAGGCGTCAGCGTCCACTACGGCGTGCTCCGCTCTCAACCTCACGCCCAAGCCCAGCGCCGCCGTTCCGCCATTCGTCAAGAACGTGACAAGCACTTCCGGGCAGACAACTCTGATCGACCCTGAATCGACAACAGCAGTGAAACATCCGCCGTCCAGAGAAGAGAGGCTCCCCTTCACCCAGGAGCCACCAGTGGCACCTCAAGCAACGCCGCCTTCTTCCGCCTGCTATGCACGGTAATCGAAATTCGCTCGAAGAAATCACACCCTCCCCTCCTGCATTCCGACGTTTCTTCTGATTAAATCTACTGTAGCGAAACTAGTATTATATAGTATGACTGACCACTATCACTGTGGCGTAGTAACCATTGCACATTTCTATGAGTGTTATCCACAACATCAATGACAAGATCGAGGATGAAAGGAGGGCAACAACAAAAATGTCGTCGACGATGACGACGACAATGCTGATAATGACACAAAGTAGGCCTATTGGGGAACAACTTGTCTTGGAGTCTAACGCATTCTCATTTCGTCTTCTTTTTCGTTTTCGAATTATTATTTGAATATCGCAGCCCGTCCGTCTTTACTGTGAATTTGATGCGAGCCACATGCTGTCGTTGAACTGAAATGTGTCCGTGCCTGGGGAAACCCCCAGCACAATGACGGTGAGAAGATACGAGTTGTTGTCCTTTTCAGTGGGAGCGGAAAACCACCTGCTTCGATGTCGAGTGAAGGACTTGGCTCTGGAAACCATGGTACGCCTTACTGCGTTTCAGAAGTTTCTCTCCTCCAAACTGAGCGTGTCTGTGTTACATGATT
>JAWQFJ010001396.1:53731-57298 GCA_034096865.1 Theodoxus fluviatilis
TCCTGCACATGTAAGTAGCCCCTTCTCCTGCACATGTAAGTAGCCCCTTCTCCTGCACATGTAAGTAGCCCCTTCTCCTGCACATGTAAGTAGCCCCTTCTCCTGCACATGTAAGTAGCCCCTTCTCCTGCACATGTAAGTAGCCCCTTCTCCTGCACATGTAAGTAGCCCCTTCTCCTGCACATGTAAGTAGCCCCTTCTCCTGCACATGTAAGTAGCCCCTTCTCCTGCACATGTAAGTAGCCCCTTCTCCTGCACATGTAAGTAGCCCCTTCTCCTGCACATGTAAGTAGCCCCTTCTCCTGCACATGTAAGTAGCCCCTTCTCCTGCACATGTAAGTAGCCCCTTCTCCTGCACATGTAAGTAGCCCCTTCTCCTGCACATGTAAGTAGCCCCTTCTCCTGCACATGTAAGTAGCCCCTTCTCCTGCACATGTAAGTAGCCCCTTCTCCTGCACATGTAAGTAGCCCCTTCTCCTGCACATGTAAGTAGCCCCTTCTCCTGCACATGTAAGTAGCCCCTTCTCCTGCACATGTAAGTAGCCCCTTCTCCTGCACATGTAAGTAGCCCCTTCTCCTGCACATGTAAGTAGCCCCTTCTCCTGCACATGTAAGTAGCCCCTTCTCCTGCACATGTAAGTAGCCCCTTCTCCTGCACATGTAAGTAGCCCCTTCTCCTGCACATGTAAGTAGCCCCTTCTCCTGCACATGTAAGTAGCCCCTTCTCCTGCACATGTAAGTAGCCCCTTCTCCTGCACATGTAAGTAGCCCCTTCTCCTGCACATGTAAGTAGCCCCTTCTCCTGCACATGTAAGTAGCCCCTTCTCCTGCACATGTAAGTAGCCCCTTCTCCTGCACATGTAAGTAGCCCCTTTCTCCTGCACATGTAAGTAGCCCCTTCTCCTGCACATGTAAGTAGCCCCTTCTCCTGCACATGTAAGTAGCCCCTTCTCCTGCACATGTAAGTAGCCCCTTCTCCTGCACATGTAAGTAGCCCCTTCTCCTGCACATGTAAGTAGCCCCTTCTCCTGCACATGTAAGTAGCCCCTTCTCCTGCACATGTAAGTAGCCCCTTCTCCTGCACATGTAAGTAGCCCCTTCTCCTGCACATGTAAGTAGCCCCTTCTCCTGCACATGTAAGTAGCCCCTTCTCCTGCACATGTAAGTAGCCCCTTCTCCTGCACATGTAAGTAGCCCCTTCTCCTGCACATGTAAGTAGCCCCTTCTCCTGCACATGTAAGTAGCCCCTTCTCCTGCACATGTAAGTAGCCCCTTCTCCTGCACATGTAAGTAGCCCCTTCTCCTGCACATGTAAGTAGCCCCTTCTCCTGCACATGTAAGTAGCGCCTTCCCCTGCACACGTGGGTAGCCTCTATTCCTGCACACGTGTGTAGCCCCTTCTCCTGCACATGTAAGTAGCCCCTTCTCCTGCACATGTAAGTAGCCCCTTCTCCTGCACATGTAAGTAGCCCCTTCTCCTGCACATGTAAGTAGCCCCTTCTCCTGCACATGTAAGTAGCCCTTCTCCTGCACATGTAAGTAGCCCCTTCTCCTGCACATGTAAGTAGCCCCTTCTCCTGCACATGTAAGTAGCCCCTTCTCCTGCACATGTAAGTAGCCCCTTCTCCTGCACATGTAAGTAGCCCCTTCTCCTGCACATGTAAGTAGCCCCTTCTCCTGCACATGTAAGTAGCCCCTTCTCCTGCACATGTAAGTAGCCCCTTCTCCTGCACATGTAAGTAGCCCCTTCTCCTGCACATGTAAGTAGCCCCTCTCCTGCACATGTAAGTAGCCCCTTCTCCTGCACATGTAAGTAGCCCCTTCTCCTGCACATGTAAGTAGCCCCTTCTCCTGCACATGTAAGTAGCCCTTTCCCCTGCACATGTAAGTAGCCCCTTCTCCTGCACATGTAAGTAGCCCCTTCTCCTGCACATGTAAGTAGCCCCTTCTCCTGCACATGTAAGTAGCCCTTCTCCTGCACATGTAAGTAGCCCCTTCTCCTGCACATGTAAGTAGCCCCTTCTCCTGCACATGTAAGTAGCCCCTTCTCCTGCACATGTAAGTAGCCCCTTCTCCTGCACATGTAAGTAGCCCCTTCTCCTGCACATGTAAGTAGCCCCTTCTCCTGCACATGTAAGTAGCCCCTTCTCCTGCACATGTAAGTAGCCCCTTCTCCTGCACATGTAAGTAGCCCCTTCTCCTGCACATGTAAGTAGCCCCTTCTCCTGCACATGTAAGTAGCCCCTTCTCCTGCACATGTAAGTAGCCCCTTCTCCTGCACATGTAAGTAGCCCCTTCTCCTGCACATGTAAGTAGCCCCTTCTCCTGCACATGTAAGTAGCCCTTCTCCTGCACATGTAAGTAGCCCCTTCTCCGTGCACATGTAAGTAGCCCCTTCTCCTGCACATGTAAGTAGCCCCTTCTCCTGCACATGTAAGTAGCCCCTTCTCCTGCACATGTAAGTAGCCCCTTCTCCTGCACATGTAAGTAGCCCCTTCTCCTGCACATGTAAGTAGCCCCTTCTCCTGCACATGTAAGTAGCCCCTTCTCCTGCACATGTAAGTAGCCCCTTCTCCTGCACATGTAAGTAGCCCTTCTCCTGCACATGTAAGTAGCCCCTTCTCCTGCACATGTAAGTAGCCCCTTCTCCTGCACATGTAAGTAGCCCCTTCTCCTGCACATGTAAGTAGCCCCTTCTCCTGCACATGTAAGTAGCCCCTTCTCCTGCACATGTAAGTAGCCCCTTCTCCTGCACATGTAAGTAGCCCCTTCTCCTGCACATGTAAGTAGCCCCTTCTCCTGCACATGTAAGTAGCCCCTTCTCCTGCACATGTAAGTAGCCCCTTCTCCTGCACATGTAAGTAGCCCCTTCTCCTGCACATGTAAGTAGCCCCTTCTCCTGCACATGTAAGTAGCCCCTTCTCCTGCACATGTAAGTAGCCCCTTCTCCTGCACATGTAAGTAGCCCCTTCTCCTGCACATGTAAGTAGCCCCTTCTCCTGCACATGTAAGTAGCCCCTTCTCCTGCACATGTAAGTAGCCCCTTCTCCTGCACATGTAAGTAGCCCCTTCTCCTGCACATGTAAGTAGCCCCTTCTCCTGCACATGTAAGTAGCCCCCTTCTCCTGCAGATGTAAGTAGTCCCTTCTCCAGCACATATAAGTAGCCCCTTCTCCTGCACATGTAAGTAGCCCCTTCGCCTGCACATGTAAGTAGCCCCTTCCCCTCCACATGTAAGTAGCCCCTTCTCCTGCACATGTAAGTAGCCCCTTCTCCTGCACATGTAAGTAGCCCCTTCTCCTGCACATGTAAGTAGCCCCTTCTCCTGCACATGTAAGTAGCCCCTTCTCCTGCACATGTAAGTAGCCCCTTCTCCTGCACATGTAAGTAGCCCCTTCTCCTGCACATGTAAGTAGCCCCTTCTCCTGCACATGTAAGTAGCCCCTTCTCCTGCACATGTAAGTAGCCCCTTCTCCTGCACATGTAAGTAGCCCCTTCTCCTGCACATGTAAGTAGCCCCTTCTCCTGCACATGTAAGTAGCCCCTTCTCCTGCACATGTAAGTAGC
>JAWQFJ010001397.1:0-5000 GCA_034096865.1 Theodoxus fluviatilis
CTTACCGCTTGATGTCGTTATTGGACATGTTGAGGCTCACCAGGGATGGGAACTCGTTCCGCCAAGCACTGAACATTTCCGGCACATCCAGGAAACCTCTGTAGGACAGGTTGACGTGGCGCAGATTGTGCAGTTTGGCGTTTATTTTTAGCAGATGCGTAAAAAACACGTTCGTGGAACTGCCATGCGTTTCTTCGTAAGTTTCTAGGTTGGTGTACCTGCAGTAAATAGATCATAAAGAGTTACATCTGCTGAAAACATTCAACATAAAAAAAGGAAATTGTCGGATCTTTCCTCATGCCTTTTTTTCTAGTTCTCCTCCTTGTCGTCGTCGTCGTCGTCGTCGTCGTCGTCGTCGTCCTCCTCCTCCTCCTCCTCCTCCTCCTCCTCCTCCTCCTCCTCCTCCTCCTCCTCCTCCTCCTCCTCCTCCTCCTCCTCCCTCCTCCTCCTCCTCCTCCTCCTCCTCCTCCTCCGCCTCCTCCCTCCTCCTCTGCTCCTCCACCTTCCTCCTCCTCCTCTCCTCCTTCCTCCTCCTCCTCCTCCTCCTCCTCCTCCTCCTCCTCTCCTTCCTCCTCCTTCCTCCTCTCCTTCCTCCTCCTCCTCTCCTTCCTCCTCCTCCTTCTCCTCCTCCTCCTCCTCCTCCTCCTCCTCCTCCTCCTCCTCCTCCTCTCCTTCTCCCTTCCTCCTCTTTCCTCCTACTCCTTCTCCTCCTCCTCCCTCCTCCTCCTCCTCCTCCTCCTCCTCCTCCTCCTCCTCCTCTCCATCCTCCTCCTCCTCCTCCTCCTCCTCCTCCTCCTCCTCCTCCTCTTACCCCCCACCCCTAGACGTAGTACGTCACACCAGACACGTACCATATAATATAATCCAAGTCACGTAACTTTCACCTTTCGCTCAGTGACGAAAGCGAGCTCACAAATCAGTTTCAATCACAAGGTTTCACTTGTCTATGAAGCAAAGAGAGAAAAGGGTATTTCCAACAAGAGTGCAGTCTGGACATATTTTCAGTGCTGTTTTGCTTCTTACAAAAGGCTCTTTTCTTTGTAAGTGTTCGCTCAGTGCATGGAAGTTCAACATTTTAAAGGCATAGGAGTTAGTGTGCTGAACAGAGCGAGAATAGCAATAGGCGTGGAATTAGACGACCCTACAGAAAATATCAGACGTGTACATGTGCATTTGACACTAACAATCAGCATCATCATCATCATCATCATCATCATCATCATCATCATCATCATCATCATCATCATCATCATCATCATCATCATCATCATTATCATCATCATCATCATCATCATTATCATCATCGTCGTCGTCGTCGAGAAAGAAGCACGTGGTCATTGCATGATAACGGCATACTCCTGCAGCTGTCTCATGCTACTCCATGCATACTTTCTATGCAAACAGAAGACACTCTTTACTCCAAAATCGACGAACAAACATTAATTCCAGTTCATATGAATGAACGAATGAATGAACGAATGAATGGACGATTGAATGGACGAATAAATTAATGGAGCTTTACGGCATAACAGCTATTGTGGGCTACGTGAGACCATTGATCACGAAAATCACTAGAGCTGGCTCAAGCAAGAGGAGGTCAAGTGTTCATTACTCCAGACATCCTCCTCTTATAAATCGCGTAGGAGGACGCAGTGGGTTTGTTCTCACCTCCAACCCACAAGCGGGACATTCTCACGATATGGATACCCACCTGCAGCTGTACTCAGACACGGTTATCCGATGCAGGTACCTCCCAAACAGCTCCAGAAACTCATGCTCGGTCATGTTGTCTGTCCGGCTCTCCAGGGGATCGAAGTCGGTCATGTTGTCGCTGTGCATCTCCTGGACATCGAAGTTGTACATGTTGGCGGACTGCTTGTACGTCTTGAGATGGCGTGGCCCGCACTCAAACTCCTCAGAGGCGTTGTTCAGCACTTTCCTTAGAGCGTCCAGGGGGATGATCGCCTCGTTGTTCTCCATGCTGAGATGCTCCAGTCTGTCCTCAGTGCTCAGCAGCAAGTCCATCCTGGTGGCAGAGGCATCAGTGAAAGTGAAAGGACGGGCTCTGACACAGTGGCAGTGCAGGAAAGTTTGTGTCATGACGTTGCTGCAAACGTGTAGCAACCGGGACCCACCACCACCCCACCACCCTCCTTTCCTCCCCCTCCTCCCCGTATTCACAAACATGTGCGCTTTTCATCGTCAACATTCTTCTAGACTACCTGCTCCAGCTTCTGTGGTAGTTTGGGTCAGTCACCAATATAATTGTTTTTCCGTTTTTGCTTATTTTTGCGTTTACTTTCCCCTCTTCTTCGATGCACGCAGATTTCAGTAAGTGCAAAGCGAATTGAACCCCAAATGTGCGAATAAGTCGCTATAGAAAACCACACTTTGGTCTTTACCTGTAAGCACCCCCTCCTTCTCATCACACCACCATTATCGTATCCGTTATCATCATCATCGTCATCATCATCTTCATCATCATCGTTGTCGTCGTCGTCGTCGTCGTCGTGACAATTGTTATCCTCATCGTCGTCGTCGTTTATCATCGCCATCGTCGTTGCAGTAAAAGATTCCGATATCCAAAAACTCACAGAGATAAATACTGCTGTGAGTATTGAAAAACCCAACGAATCTAGAACTGCCGTGTAAACCTAGCCTCTGGAAATGCAACCATTTACCTTTGTTCAGTTTGTATCATCCCTTGTTTGTAACTATTTGTCTTGCATTGGAAAGTTTCTGCTGTAGAAAGCAACACCTAATGCCTGGGAAATGTGACCTTTAAGGTCAATATATTGGATGAATAAGTTTATGTTGTGTGATATCATGTTGTTTGTTAAGTAATGTTATGTTATGTTATGTTATGTTATGCTATGTTATGTTATGTTATGTTATGTTATGTTATGTTATGTTATGTTATGTTATGTTATGTTATGTTATGCTATGCTATGCTATGCTATGCTATGCTATGCTATGCAATGCTATGCTATGCTATGCTGCGTAACGGTATGTCCTCCTCCTCCTCCTTTGTTTTGGTCTTTCCAACTCTGACATTCCTCCTTTTCTTAAACTACAGTCATCACTACATCTTCAGCACTGCCACCACCTCTTATGCAATACATTGGAGAATTACCTGTCGATGTCTGCCAGCCAGTTGTCCATCTTGCAGTTCTTAACGGAAAGGCTGCGCAGGTGGGGTGCGCGGTAGGGCCACCTTATGTCGATGGAGGCATGTTGTAAGCACGTGACTTCCAGGTCGATCACGTGACCTGCCTCCAACTTCTGGGCCCAGTCCCTGAACGTGTCGATTTTCCACCGGAAGGACGGGGTCACGTCACAGTGAATGCGCCTTGACCCTGCAGGCCTGTTTGTCACTTGACACACGACCTCCCACCCTGGAGGCATGGCTGGCACTGACGAGGTTCCGTCAGTGGTTGCATCTGCGACACTTGCTGGTGTTGACTCAGAGGAAGCAGCAAGAGCTGCAGCCGATGATGAAGCAGGTGATGCGGCTGTAGTGGTTCCCATGGCAACGGAGTGTCCTGATGAAGGAGCGGATGAAGATATGTCGGGGGCTGGAAGAGTCATACCTGACGTCATCGCCACGAGCCACAGCACCGACGTCACGTGAAGATTCTGCATTGTGGTGACGTTGTGTCCTTGTCCGACTCAGGTCCGATTCTTGACGTCTTTACAACAGTCTAAGCGCTGTCCTGAAGTAAGAAGTCAGAATTACGTCATCGTCTTTGTTGACCGTCATCGTCGTCGTCTTTGTCATCATCATCACCAGCACCACCACCATCATTATTGATCATCATCATCATCATCATCATCGTCGTCGTCGTCGTCGTCGTCGTCATTTCGTCGTCATCGTCGACGCCGTTGTTTTTGTCATTATCGGCGTCAGAACCAAAGTCGGCGGATTCGCTACTGCCAACATAGCAAAAGTACACTGACAGGGGGAGAGGTTTTTTTTTCAGTACTGAATATATACAGAAATATTCCGTTGGACGGATTCGTTTCGGGCGGGAGTGTCAGAGGGAGTAGGAGTATCACCACGATACAAGGAGAGTTTAGCAGCCAGCTCTGCTGTGCCTCCATTGAGGAGGAGGAGGAGGAAGAAGCGACTAGCTCTGGAACGTGCTGGAAATGAGTGTGGTAACTGATTTGCACGCTCCAAGCATGAAGATCACGTCACATTTCGCTGTTCCATCAATCGAGTATTTAGGGAGGTGCTTTCGAGTTTACGACCTTAAAAAACCACTTTCTCTTCAAGCCTCGATTCTGAAAATTTGATACATTCAATCGCACCTAACTTCCAGTAAGTGTAAGTGTGCAAAATGTCAAGGAAATCCGTCCAGCAGATTTTGAGATATCAGCCGTTAAGTTGGGACAGACAGACAGACACACACACTGACAGACAGACAGGCAGATAAAGTCTGTAGGACCTCCAGTT
Source organism: Theodoxus fluviatilis (assembly GCA_034096865.1). NCBI lineage: Eukaryota > Metazoa > Mollusca > Gastropoda > Cycloneritida > Neritidae > Theodoxus > Theodoxus fluviatilis. The sequence continues at coordinate 4,457 of JAWQFJ010001397.1, forward strand.
AACCTGGAGGGATAAAGTTAGTTTTATGGCCCATCAGCTTTTGCAGGCGATGGAAGGCTATTAGCTAAACATAACTAGAGCTGGTGGGAGTAAAGTTAGTTTTATGGCCCATCAGCCTTTGCAGGCGATGTAAGGCTACTAGCTAAGCATAACTAGAGCTGGTGGAAGGAAAGTTAGTTTTATGGCCCATCAGCCTTTGCAGGCGATGTAAGGCCATTAACTAAACACAACTAGAACTGGTGGAAGTAAAGGTAGTTTTATGGCTTATCCGCCTTTGCAGGCGATGTAAGGCTACTAGCTAAACATAACTAGAGCTGGTGGGAGTAAAGTTAGTTTTATGGCCCATCAGCCTTTGCAGGCGATGTAAGGCTACTAGCTAAACATAACTAGAGCTGGTGGGAGGAAATGTGAGTTCTAATTGGGCGTGTAGCCGAAGTGAATGAAGACTGAAGTGAACTTACGCAAACTTGTGTTCGGGGACTTACACACCAATAGACTTAAGTGGAGTCTGTAATTATATGCATACGCCCCTGCTTGAACTACT
>JAWQFJ010001397.1:15563-23063 GCA_034096865.1 Theodoxus fluviatilis
GAGAGAGAGGGAGAGAGAGAGCCAGACAGAGAGAGAGAGAGAGAGAGAGAGAGAGAGAGAGACAGAGAGACAGAGACAGAGAGAGAGAGACAGAGAGAGAGACAGAGAGAGAGAGGGAGAGAGAGAGACAGAGAGAGAGAGAGACAGAGAGAGACAGAGAGAGAGAGCAGTGAACTCACATTGTAGGCTGACCGTGCCCCTGTCTCCTCAATCCCTGTACACCAACATGTCACGCACTTTCCTTCTTATGTTTTCGTCAGCCAGGGCGTCAACCTCGCCCAGCCTTCAGCTTGCCTTCGGAGTCCAGTAACTGTAGACACGCTCTCAGCGGCACATATGCGCAGAAGCCGCTACCACTTCAGAGACGCTGTTCTCGTACTTCAGCAGCTTTCCAACTGTCAGACCGTCCCCTCACCAACCCTCAGTAGTAGGCCTACATCCGGGTTCTCTCTCCCGAGCAACACTCCCAGTTTACTCGGCGCTCGCTTCACTATTGATCAACCACGCCTCTTTCCCCTCTACCCGCCACCCCTCCCCTTTCCTCTCTTCCTCACCCGTCAGCTTCTCGCTTCGCAATACCATCCCCACTCTCACCCCCTTCACTGTCTAATTATAACCTCTTTGCTATTCTCCGCCAACTGTGTCACGTGTTTCCTCTTCCCTCTGGTTCTGCAGTTGACCTCGAACGCTAACTAGAGACACTAGAATGGACTGCTGACTTGACCTCTCAGTGTCTACGCTTGTTGTTGTGGCCGAACGCACAGGTTCAACCAAGGTTCGTGCAAGGGGGGAGGGAGGGACCTGGTGAGGAGACTGCCACCCCACAGGCTGCCACATGCTCGTCACACAAGCCAGCCACAAGCACGCACACTCTCATTCTCGAGAGGGTGCATACAAGCACTTACCGTAGTAAGTGTTCGTGGCCGGACTCCCAAAGCTTGTAGCAGGACAGTGTCTCAAGCCAGTAATCAGTAAATCAGGCATCAAAATCTGATCTCTCCCGGACAGCTTCTACTCTTATCCGTTGTTTTCACGTGACGTCAGCGAAACGTGTGCTCCGCATCGTCCGCCATGTTTCTGCCCTAGCGGTTGTTGTCAAGCAGCGACGAGCATAGTCAGAGAGGCAAAAAGACCATGGTGATCTGTGCCATCAGTGGGTGTAGTAACAGGCCAGGGGGGGGGGGGATGTCCCTATCGATCAGAAGATTACTTTTCACAAGACTCTAACCATTATAAAACACTGAGCAAACTATATATTTTAGAATCAGTATCACACCCTACCGCTGAGCAACATCATTTATAATCAGTATCACACATTCCGCAAAGCAGATGAGACAGTGAAAACACATTAGCACCAGTATCACACCTTCTACTGAGCAAATGATGCATTTTAGAACCAGTATCACACCTTCCATGGAGCAAATAATTACAGTCAAAATATAATCAGTACAGACAGAAGCTGAAGAATACAAATTCAGTAATTCACTTTGCACACACCACACTGAACACTTCTCTAGCATTACTGCAGCATTCAAATTTCACAAAAACAAAGTGTGATGAGGTGCACCTATCACCGAGTCTATTGTACATCTACTGTGTTCATGTCATAAGAGGCTTGTTCAGGAGGCGCAGCGCTGCAAAGCGCTGCTCAGCGCTGCATGTGATTCACTCCTGAACAGCAATTTTGGGGCGTGATTCACTCAGCGCTGAGCAGCGCTGTGAATCACCAATCCGAGATGATTCAGACGATTTTGCATCATTTTCAAAATGGCGTCTTCGATCCCGCACTGGCTGTCGATGCGTAAAATAACCCTCAGAAACATCATTTTGGGACTGGAACGGGCTTTATTTGGCCCAAGCGCCCTGTATGCGCGAGTAATGGCAAGTAAGGATGACACAGTAGTGGACTTTATTCATGCAGAATACATTTAAACGTGCATAAACGATGTCTGTAGCAAAGAAAACACTTTCATCGCGTCTATCAACACAACATGGGGCGCAGAATATTTACCTCCCCTTTAACAATTGAAGCGCTGCACTATATCTTAGGTGTTCAGGAGAGGCAAAGAGCGCTCAATTGCCAACATGAAGCGCTCATGCAGCGCGTTGTACTCCTGAACAAGCCTAAGGTGCACCTATCACCAAGTGTATTGTACATCTGCTGTGCTCATCCTCTATTCAGTATCCCCGCTTCTGTCTGCCCACCCCCCTATCCTGTGTGTTAGATCTCTCTGTGTGTCAGACCCCTCTCTAACCCCCCTTCCCCAGCCTTTCAGTAAGGCAAGCTGACCAGCTGACCGCTCTGTGGCCCCTCCTCTGCTGAGGTCTGACTGTCGGTGCAGCTGCCCTGTCAATCACTCCTTACTTTAGCGTGACCCCTGGCTAGTGAGCCGTCCTCCCACTCTGGCCTCTGAATTGTAACATTTTGAGTATAAATCTAATGTTTCCTCTCAAGTAAGACAACCACTTGCAACGGCATATGATTCATTCAATAGACTGTGTTATGATGAATGAGGCAACATTTGTAAGAAGTAATTTCAAAGCGAGTTCAATTAAGTAATCTCTGTTTTCTTCCAAATACAAGCACGACTTGGGAGCCATGGGTTAGGATCTGTGAAACAATCCATTACCTGGCGCCTGTGAGGTCCGTGCATCCGCTTGATAAGGGGGAGACTGCACACAGCCAGAGAGACCCCATTCCATCTGGGTCAGAAGGGTGAAAAACCCGAGAATGACCTGGCTTTGAGTCAGCCAATCACGAGCCTTGAAAATAGACGCCGGCCACGTGACCCAGATTTTGCACTCAGCTCGCACTCAGCTGCGCAAATTCTGTGCTCCGCGTGATTCGGGTGTCATACTGCCAAGAAACGTCGTTTAGCTTACGATTACACCCGAATCACGCGGACCGTTAAGGTGCATGGAGTACAGTACCGCCGAGCAAGATGTTTGTCACAAAACGCAGATACATTAACGCGGCCGGATCTTAGCATAACTCCCCAGGCGTGCGAAGTCGGTCAGGCGGGTGCGGTCAAAGGTCAGAATAACCACCAACTTCGACCATTTCAGCCTTATTCATGAGCCAGGTCATTCTCGGGGTTTTCGGGTGCAGAGAGAGACCATTTCACCACCCCGGTCGAGAGGTTCATTTTACACACGTACTGGTTGTCCCCCGGTTTTGCTGCCGATCCGGTCCTGATTGACTCATTTGCATACAATCCGGCCCGGTTCTTGCCCGTAGGGCAAGCTCTATTTTCCCAGACCCGGTCTCGCCCGAGTCCTATGCTGGGCGACGCGAGAGCATCTGTCCGCGGCTCGACTGTGCGAGAACGAGGCTACACTTCGCACAGAAAACGCTGTATTTTGGGGATACTACAAACCCATCCAAAGAAAATTTAAGCCATGAACAGCATTAATTTATCAAATATGTATGTTGAATGCATTTATAGGTCGTGAAAGCTCCTACATTTTAAAATTGGAAATGCGGGTCAATGCACCTTCACGCCGGCACGGCTCCACTGCAATCGTTGCGTGTGGCTGTCAACCCGATTTTTACACGCACGTTCAGACCGGATCGGGAGCAAAATCGGCTTGAAAACCGGTACGTGTATAGGCGCCTTAAGAGCTTGTACAAACGGCCAACAAAGAGTGGAAAGTAACTCGACTTCGCCCCTGCATCGTACTTGACTCCAACCTTACCACCGACCACCACAAAAGCATCCAAAGACATGAATGATGCAATTCAATATCTCACATACACAGCTCAAGAAACAACACATGAAAAACTATCACACAACATTTTTACAAGCATGACAAAGCCAGCTCCCTTTGGGAATGCGCTTCATGCCCAAACAATCAGTGTGGAACCACTTTGACGCACAGCTTTCATTGTCACATTGTATCATCATGCGTCCATCATCCAGGCCCTGACACACACAAATCCTGTGCAATGGAATGACAGTGTTGTCCTGTGTAGTAGCTGCTGGAGTGATGACTTTTCTGGAGGAAAAGTGTTTGACCAGCAACTCTGGCAAGAAACACAGCTTGTGGAACAGAGCAGCTTTTCCACATTTTCTTTGCCAGAACTGGTTGTCTGAGAGAATTCTGACCACAGCAAGGGGCAGGTGGGGAGAGAACACAATAAAGTCACAGTATTATGAGCCCGAGATGGCCAACTGGCATTGATCTTGATAAAAAATATTCATGTTGAGTGTTCAGGCCAGTTGCCACTTCATCCCTGCTTTCCAGCCAGTCAATGGTCGTCTTCTGCAGCAATAATTTTAATTCGTATTGTTTACCTGTGTCAACAAAGCAACACACATGTAGGTAAAGTGATTTAGTGACGATTGGCTTCACTCTTCCAACATAGAAAAAAAATATTTGTAGTTGTATTCGCGCTTCCATGTGAAGGTCGATAAACAAACCCATGACGTAAAAAATTATATATGTTCAATATGTACCTCTGCCTGATCCTCAGTGAAGTCCAGGTTCACAGCCTCACATTCTTGCTGGATTTGTTGCTTCGTAACAGTCTGCAAGTCAGGCTTGAACAGTTTGTGCAGCTGAGGCGGAAGACCAATCTTCGATGCCTGTGGTTCAAAGTGCCCCGCATACTCAGGCACAATGGACAAAACCACAGCATCCGGCTGGATGTCATGCAGCTGGCGGAAAAACTGTTGTTCCTCCTGCTTGGTTGGTGCTGTAGTCTTGGGCCGCTGCATTTCAGGCTCATCACCTCCGTCTGCATCCAATGTAGACTTCTGCTTCCTTTTCTTAGCTGCGGACTGGAAGTATATATTTTTTAATTTCTTGAAATGGGTGTCCAGCCTAGCTGTTGTTGGAAAAATCCAGTAGGCAGGCAGATTCATTGGAGAGGTCACTGAGCGCACTCGGGCGCAGGTCTCCAGGCAGAACAGCACAACAGCGATGTGGGTGCATGCCTCTTCGGTTAGGGGCCGCTATTGCGGAGGGCCGCTATTGGGCCGCTATTGCGGGATATTTTTTGGTCAAAGGTTCTTAGGGCATTTTGATTCTTTTGTCCTAAAACGCATAAAAAACAATAAAATTTGTGTTACTTATTTTTGAAAAAACTTAGAAAATTTTTCGTAAAAAAAAAAATTACAAACATTTTTGTAGCCAATTTTGATTCTTTTGTCCCAAAACGCCAAAACAAAAATTGTATTTTTTTTGGCGTTTCAGGAGGATGAAAATGGTCAGAATTTGCCGGTAGGTTCCATAGCCGTAGTTTTATCAATAACGGGTGAAGCTTTATATTCTAACTCCATCGCACGTTTGACTCTCAACGGGTGGTCCCTACGCCCTAACTCCAGGGCCCGACGCTGATGGTGGACACAGATGTGACAAAAAGTAACGCGTCCGGCTTTAGGTGAAACCCCCCGGACAGGCTAAGTCAGTAGGCGGGGTGGCGGGTGCGGCCTAGGTTGAGCGCTATCGGTAAAACCCGATCAAGAACTTTTTGGGAAATGTTATTGAAAAAAAACGAACAAATTTCTAAGTTTTTTAAAATTAAAAGTAACAAAACTTTTATGTTGTTTTTTTAGGCGTTTTAGGACAAAAGAATCAAAATGGCCTTAAGAACGTTTGACCAAAATATTCCCGCAATAGCGGCCCCTCGCAACAGCGGCCCTCCGCAATAGAGAGCCGACCCCGCCACTGCCAGTCCAGCCATGCAGGTGCAGTGTGCTGATTCCACAGCGTCGTCCTTGGAGATGATGACCCATGGCTCCAGAGGTGTGTTGTTGACAGCATAGGAATGGGTAACCTACACAAGAAAAGGAAAAACTGTTTAAGAAGATGAGATGATGCAAGTCCTTCACTGGTCTCTGTTACATTTGTTACACACACAAGTATTGTATAAAGCCATTCTTTCTCACTCTGTTTACATGCTAATTGCTTTACCTACAGCTGTATCAACCCAAAACTAAGTTCCCTGCATGAAATTGTGCCCCAAGACCACATATGTATCAAGATAATTGATATTTTACACGATATCCGTTTCTAAACATGTGAAGTTGTAAGCTTCTATAATTTATAGATTTGTTTTTGTGCAGAACTGCGCATGCGTCTCTCAATCTCATCATTTATTTCATATATTTTTGATAATTTTGATATTTGTTATTATTCGTGTATTGTTTTATTACAGAAACGAATTTTCCTGAACTTTTGCTCAATGAAACTGTTTCAGTTGTGGGTTTGTATTCAAAGTAAGCCTAGACACTTCAATACTTACCGTTGTATCCAGGGTAAAAAGAGGAAAGTATGCCTGAATTGTCACTGAATTAATGTTCAAAAAAGTAGATTAAACAAAGTTATGCTACAACTCACTTTTGTTCTCAAGAGATGAAAGCGGTTGATTTCCTTGTGTAACATCTCCCGAATTCAGTCCTCTTGCGATAGCTTGTAGGCATCCAACGACTTGAACGCCTTCATCTGTGTCTTTGAATACCAAGATGTGCTGTTCAAAATAAAAACCGCTGGCGCTGAACCTCCAGGTTTTGGCATTAAAAAACAAAAGATGAAATTCACTGTTGAAGTTACGCTGCAGGAAGAGGAGCGAAGCCCGGTGATTCTTTCCTCTAGTTCAAAATGCTTCTGCCCCATCTACCGGATTTTGAGTCAACGCTTGTGTCCTTTTGACAGTGATATTAAAATTGTCACATGCACACAAGGGATTGTCAAGATTTGAGTTTGTGCAAAAATAATTTTTCACTTATGTTTTATTTCGTGTGTGTGTGTGTGTGTGTGTGTGTGTGTGTGTGTGTGTGTGTGTGTGTGTGTGTGTGTGTGCGTGTGTGTGTGTTGCGTGTGTCTCTCTGTACATCTGCAGTCTTCCCACATTGAGAAGCGCTTCTCGTGCATCAGGAACTGTGCTGCACTGTTACTGCAGTAAACATGACTGACATGTTTCCAGACTTCACACAAGATAATTATTCACTCCGTTTTAAATATAGCTTTGAGTCACTTTTTGTTTGCACATCACATTAATAAAACTCCCACTGACGCTATAACAAGGATGTTGGATTGTCATACAACAATGTTCTCTGTTTAAACAAAAGCAGGCAGATTTATGTGCTCGTGAGACAATTGAATCGGCAACAAAATACATCTGTTTGTAATCTCAGATAACAAAAAGCCTTGTTACAACCTTCGTGTTTCGCTGACGCATTCTTTGTTCGCAGCAGCTGTTCTCGCCACCTGAGAAAGGACGACAGCTGTAAATAAGCCTGCTGGTGCTGCGATATGCTTGAACGCTTAAATGACATCTCGTCATTGAGAGTGCTCAGGAAAGAAGGAAGTGTGGCAGAGTTTGGGGATGGGGGTGGTGGGTAGGGATGGGGGTGGGTGGTGGTGAGGGGGGTGGATAGGGGTGGGGATGCATGGTGAGGGTGGTGGGTAGGGGTGGGGGTGGGTGGTGAGGGCGGTGGGTAAGGATGAGGGAGGGTGGTGAGGGGGGTGGGATAGGGTGGGGGGGTGTGGTTAGGG
>JAWQFJ010001397.1:30563-35563 GCA_034096865.1 Theodoxus fluviatilis
AGTGACACTTCGTTGCCGTCATCACTGCATATCACGCTCCAGTGAGTACTCATGTTACCAGTGACACTTCGTTGCCGTCATCACTTCATATCACGCTCCAGTGAGTACTCATGTTACCAGTGACACTTCGTTGTCGTCATCACTTCATATCACGCTCCAGTGAGTACTCGTGTTACCAGTGACACTTCGTTGCCGTCATCACTTCATATCACGCTCCAGTGAGTACTCGTGTTACCAGTGACACTTCGTTGCCGTCATCACTGCATATCACGCTCCAGGCGTTGGTTAAGGAGGATTGTATCAGCGGAGGCTGTTGGTGTGACCGCACGTGCGTGCACTCGCTTGGACCTGTCCTTGCTCCAAAGAGCATCCATGATGCAAGGTGATGAACGGATCCAGTTAGGGGACACTGACACCCAATGGAGTAGATTGATTACCACATTTGAGGAAGTCTTTTCCGATTGGAGGACAACTAAGGCACTCTTTATTGGGATTCAGCCGCTTTCACCCTTTCCAGACAGATCAGGAAATCATTGGAGCGTAGCCTGGGGAGGGCGTTGCAGCTCGCTTTATCACAGCGTCATCTCGAATCCATCAAGATCTCGCTTTGCATTCTGTGACCCTCGGTGGGCGACGACTGCAAAAAAAGACGCCCCAGCAGCTCAAGAATATTAATGAGTTCATCACGACACAATACATCTTGCACAGTGTGTTAATGGCACATTTGGAAAACAAGCAATCCTTTTTCATGTATTTGGCTACATATCTGCTCCATTGTTTAAATTCATGGACATTATACTCTGAATTTAACACGTGCTGTTCGAGCTGAATCCTCCACCTCCCTCCCTCCCATTCTCACACCATACCCCCTCCCCTCCGAGGAAGATACATTTTGTGCATAATATTTGCTTAAAGATTCTGATGAATCATAGGATCCCATCGCTGTCTGGTACTAGAGTTTTATCTCGCTTTCCTGAGTTAGTATGACACAGCATGGCAGGAGGCGACGCAATGGTCGATGCACTTACAAAGATCTGCAATAAAATCTGGCAGACGGGAGATTGGCCAACCCCGTGGACACAGTCCCTAGTGATTACCTGCAAATGTGCCAGAACTATCGCACAATCAGCCTCATCAGCCATCCCAGCAAGGTCATGCTGAAAGTACTGCTGAACAGATTAAAACCTCAGTCAGAGAAAATCATTGCTGAAGAGCAGGCAAGTTTCAGACCAGGTAGGAGCACCACCGATCAGATCTTCAACCTGAGAGTAATGTGTGAGAAACATCTACAACAACACAGTACCATGTATTTATAGACTTTAAGAAAGCACTTGACAGAGTCTGGCATGCTGCGCTGTGGGCCACAATGAGAAGCTACAACAGCAGCTCCAAGATCATCAAAGTCGTCGAACATCTTTATGACAGAGCAACCAGCGCAGTCCTGTTCAATGGTACCACAGGCGAACGGTTCAGGACAACGGTCGGATTCAGACAGGGCTGCCTACTCTCCCCCACACTCTTCAACTTCTTCCTAGAAAGGATAATGACTGATGCCCTAGCAGACCACGAAGGATCAATCAGCATCTGTGGCAGAAAGATCACCAACTTACGTTTTGCTGATGACATTGATGGATTAGCAGGAAGCGAAGAGGAGCTGACTAGTCTTGTCGAGCACCTGGACAAGACCTCACAGGCATATGGCATGGAGATCAGCGCCGAGAAGACCAAGGTGATGACGAACAACCTTCGGGGCTTCAAAATGGAAATCAAAGTGAAGGGCCAAAAACTGGAAGCTGTGAACAACTTCAAATACCTGGGATCTATTGTGACTGATGAAAGGTCCAAACCAGAGATTCTGTCCAGGACAGCACAAACAACAGCAGCATTGGCAAAGTTGAAGCCAATATGGCGCGACAGAAATATCACTCTCGCGTCGAAGATCAGGCTCATGCGCACGCTGGCCATCTCCGTATTCTTGTATCCATGCGAGTCCTGGACACTCACATCTGAACTACAGAAACGGATACAAGCCCTGGAAATGAGATGCTACCGCAAGATTCTGAACATCTCATATAAAGACCATGTCACGAATGAGGAAGTCAGCAACAGGATCAGGAGAGCATTTGGACAGTACGAAGACATACTCTCAATCGTGAAAAGCAGAAAGCTGAAGTGGTACGGTCACGTGTCAAGAGGCAGTGGGCTGGCCAAGACCATCCTAGAAGGTATCGTAACAGGTGGGAGAAGGAGAGGCAGGCAGAGAAAGAGGTGAGAAGACAACATGCTTGACATTTGCTGACTCACAGCGAGCCACAGAGGACAGAGATCGATGGAGGAAGATTGTCCGAAAGTGATCAGTGGTGCCTCAACAACCCATCTCATGGTTAAGAGACTGAACTGAACTGAACTGTTTTGACCATGACGATGCATTTTCACGTGACTGTGGGAGCTTCCCTCGTGATGCGATTGTATTTTATTGTAAAATTAGTCCCTTAAAACGGTGTCATTTTTGGATATATATATATATATATATATATATATATATATATATATATATATATATATATATATATTACGGAGTGTGGATAAGGCCTTGGGCACAGGCATGAGACAAATCGTAGCTGCTTTCCACAACTTTATTTATACCTATGGGTACAGAAGCTGCGGGCTGGTCTCAAGACGAATTGTAATGGCTTAGATCAGCCCAAGACGGTGGTGACAGCGATCTCTCCCCCAAATGGGATAGGGTCTCTCTCGCTCTGCTGACAGTCTTTCCTTATCAAAGAAATGCGCGGACGCCAGAGGAGTCAGGCTTGGGATCAGCTGTCCCGATCTCAGCCTGTCCCTGGGTTTGTGTTTTCCTAATGATCGAAAAAGGCTTATTGCTGCCTTATACTTAACCAAAATTATTCATACCACGTGGTGCCTTGATAAGCACAACAAAGTCAATCGAATGAATATTGCACCATTGAAATCAGATGTCTTAATTTAGAGAAAACATCAAATTTGTATCTTATATTTAACAATTTAGACTTAGCGAGCCATGAGACAGGAGGAAACTGTCCGGTCACATGTCAAGTCCAGTAAACAAACGATGGAGAAGACCGCTCTGCGACTCTCCCGAACTGATAAGCTACATAGTAGGCTGGTCTTACAACGTATACAACATGGGCATCTGCGACGCAGGATACATGATAGAGAGAGGAGAGGGGGAAAAGAGTTTGCACCCTTCTTCATCTCCCCCCGTTTTTTTATTGTACAGCGTCGTCGATGTACAGAATCAGTGAATGCCCAACAAATGCTAAATGACAATATCAACGTAGATCGGTTCTGCCCTTCCAGCGAGTTAAACAACATGCTACCCTCTTACATATATTTTTCGTTTTCTTTGTATAAATTGTTTTCATAGTTAGACATAATTCCGTGGACCTCTGTCATGGGCTATACTGCAAATTATATTGGTAGACATTTTTGGTAATAATTGTCCATTTCTATTCAAGCTTTTTCCCACAATTTATGTGGTGGCCAATGTTCTCATATTGGGATAACGTTGACCACCAGTACAAAACACATCATTAGAAAATAAGGTTCATGATTTTGTCATCTCTTACATTCTTGAAAAGTAAATACTTATCGAATGCACGAATCTCAACATAAAAAACAAATCAGATACCATGCCAGGTAAAATTAATAATCGAAAAAGCCACAGTCAATCCTGACAATCTTGTAATCTATTTCAAAATCCATAGGTAATGGATAATCACAACAAGACGGTTTTTTGCATAGCATGTATTGGAAACGTTGATTACAATGCATAATTACTTGTCAGAGATGAAATACTAACACATCGATTTGCTCAGGTGAAGGCGCCCTTAAAAGTCTAGGAGCTGATAAAAACATCGCTACCAATAAAGATGGAAAGGCCATTTCATATTAATTATTTTCTAATTGATTGTTATATTGAAGTACATGGTCAAAATGAGAACACTGGGAGGTTGACTATTCGGTGTACATTGCAATACTGATTTTGTTTGCATGGACCTCTCAGTACAGACAGGGAGGTATCACCTGAGGCAAAAATCTGGACAGACATGATCATTCCAAATTAAAACTTGGAGCTGCCAGCTCGAAGCCGCCAATTGCAGCCGCTGGCCGCAGACTTGTTGCAGCAGCCCTGCCAGCCAGGCTCCAACCAGAGAGCGTACGCCCGCCGACAAGCGCTCGAGACCGTACGCCCGCAGACAAGCGCTCGAGACCGTACGCCCGCAGACAAGCGCTCGAGACCGTACGCCCGCAGACAAGCGCTCGAGACCGTACGCCCGCAGACAAGCGCTCGAGACCGTACGCCCGCCGACAAGCGCTCGAGACCGTACGCCCGCAGACAAGCGCTCGAGACCGTACGCCCGCCGACAAGCGCTCGAGACCGTACGCCCGCAGACAAGCGCTCGAGACCGTACGCCCGCAGACAAGCGGTCGAGAGCGTACGCCGTCAAAAACGGCTCTTTTCCGGGCGTAGCTACACTGAGAAAGAAGCAGTCAGTCGGACTTCGTGTCACAATTTACTTTGCATTTTGTTTCCGTTTGACCCCGGCAACCACCCCAGTTTTCATATTTCAAAAGTTAAATCACGGGTTTAGCATCTATAAATCCTCAAAACAGTACTTCACAAATAAAGCTTTTTGTGATAAATTAGAATTTTAAGCGAAAGCACTGGCGGCCAAGTTACTCCAAAGACAGACAGACAGACAGACAGACAGACAGACAGACAGACAGACAGACAGACAGGCAGACAGGCAGGCAGGCAGGCAGGCCGACAGGCAGACAGGCAGGCAGGCAGGCAGGCAGGCAGACGCACACACAGACTCACCCACAGACAGACACACAGACAGACAGACAGACAGACAGACAGACACACAGACACACAGACACACAGACAGACAGACAGACAGACAGACAGACAGACAGACAGACAGACAGACAGACAGACAGACAGACAGACA
>JAWQFJ010001397.1:45563-58063 GCA_034096865.1 Theodoxus fluviatilis
GACCTTTCCGAGGGAGGAATATGTCCCTGCTGAATTTCGAGAAAGCATACCAACGGCGCACAGGAAACTATCTACCAGCAGAATTACAATTCATCACAGCAGAGATGGGCGCTGTGTTGTCAGAGATCTGTGTCAGCACAGTGATTCTAAGCAACAACTTTTTGGAATACGTCGACTTTCTGTCTATCTTAAAAGGTCCATTTGTCCGCTGTGTGCGTTATTTCGATATCTCAAGTAACAATCTGATGCTGCCAGGGCAAACTCTGATGTTTCTGCAACTTTTCTCCCAACTGAATTATCTTGATTTGTCCCCAAAAAGCAGCGTCTGTGATGAAAGATTCCCATCACCTGAAGGGATCTCTGTGACTTTACAACTATCCCCAAAACTGAAATATTTTAATACGGCTCAGCTATCAAGGTCAGTTGGAACATTAAAAAACATCACCATTTTAGACAGCAAAAGCTGAACATCGCTCAACATATCCTGCATGGGAATAACCGTAAAGGGATATTTTTCCGGCGTTCCTGGCCTAGCTTCCTTGGACCTCTCCTACAACAACCTGAGCGTGGTGCCGGCTGACTTTTTCCAAAGCGTGGCAAACCTGACCACGCTGGTGCTGAGACGATGCTACTTGGACCAGAATTTCCTGGTGGGCGGCGGGCGCCAGCTGCTGCAACCCCTGGTAGGGGTCAGGGAGCTAGACCTGTCGGAGAACGGCCTCAGGGTGTTGTCCCCGACCAGGCTGCCCGCCCTGGAAAAGCTGAAGCTGTCGGACAACTCCTTCACGGACCTACCCCAGGACCTGAATCTCCTGCCCAACCTGCGCCTGCTGGATCTGGCGCGCAACGCCCTGACCTTCCTGAACCCGGAGGCGTGCGACCAACTTGAGGCCGCGGCCCGACGCCAAACCCTGGAGCTCAGTCTTGAGGGCAACCCCCTCTCCTGCCACTGCGGTGTCCTGTCCTTCCTGGGCTGGCTTTCCAGGACCAGCGTCCAGCTCAGCAAGGGAGGCAACTATTCCTGCCTCGGCGAGGACGGCGTGCTGACCACCACGGCCGAGGTCACGGCGAACCTGCACGCCTTCTGGTGGCGTTGCCACCGCTCCTACATCCTCAGCGTCATCGGGGCGGTGCTCGCTGCTGTCTTCGTATCCCTGGTCTTTTCCTTCTTCGTGGTCAACTTCAAGACGCACCTTCGAGGGATCATAGCAAGGTAAGAGGACCAGTATCTCCAAGGATACATTGGCCGATCCCCCATTTGGGTTGGATGTAAGTAGGTACCCACCACGTCTCCGTACGTTATTTGTAAGCGGCGTATTGCTAGAGAGATCGAGACTTGTCTCGCTCCTACCTGAACCGTTTCTAGTGATTTCCGTGATTGCTGGCTTCACATAATCCGCAAAGGCACACCCACCCACCAAACACAAACACACGCACATACAAGGAAACACACACACACTTATACACACACACGCACGCACGCACGCACACACACACAAACACACACACACACACACACACACAAACACACACACACACGCACGCACGCACACACACACACACACACACACACACACGGAGAATGTTTGCTGTGTCACAAGTAGGTATAAGATGATTAATCTTCAGGTTTTGGATCGTTTTTTGTCTAGGGATAAACTGCACCTACCTACTTGGAACCTTCCATTCCCATTCAAACAATGATGAAATACGTCTGTAAATGAGATATGGGAATACCAAAATAAAAATTCAAAGGTCTTTAATCATGGATAAGTCAAATGGTTATGAGTGAAATTGCTGACACAATAATCAATGAATCAAAACCTAAACGCATTGTAAGCAAAATAAATCATTTCCCCAAAATGATAATTAAACTAAGCGGTCTGCCAAACCAATATTGGATATGATACTTAACTGAGCTTCGACGTTTTCAGCCAATTAGAGGCGAGTGTGCACGCGCGAGCACGAGAGCGGAGCACGACTGGAGCGAGAGGGGGAGAGGGGGTTTGGGATATCCATTGAGGAATTCACTTTCACAAAACAATGAAAAAGGAAAATGCCCCGCAGGGGAGCAGGCAGGCGACATTCTTTTCCAAGTAGAGGAAAATGGTGTCCTGAGACTTGGACTTGGGCCGGTTGGGGGTGGAAAAGCTCAGGGGACGATCGTAGATGAAGATTCATAGCTTGGTCCTCCGTGTAGATCCCGAGCAGACGACACCGCTCTGTTTGTCGTGACAGGCGGCTGGACGGTCGGGAGCATATGGGGGAGGTCGACGCAATGATGGAGTCAATCGTCGCTTTACAGCAGAGCTCTTCTCGAACGTTGGAGAAATTCTGAAGTCATTTTCCCAGGGCAGGGTGACGGTGGCGCATTTTCTGTAGGGGAAAAAACTTTCAGAAGAGAAACTTGTGATACTTGAGGCTGAGGCTTTTCTCCGGGCAAGAGCGAGTGCGGAATTCCATTCAGCACTCTGGCGATGCGGAGTCACACGTAGAAAACGGCCGGGCATTGCTTTCAGAGGAGAAACTTCATCGTTTTTCACAGTTCGCTCGGCAAGCGATCACTCAGACAGGGCACCCTACCTTCGTGGTCTGTCCCTGTGAAAAATCTACAATGGGCACCCCGTATTTCTGCACAACACGGGTTTTTATATGACAGCCAAAATCTCCTAGCTGTCCTCGTCCAATCACATAACTAGAGGTGGTCTTGAATCGCGTTTTCCTCCAAGCGACCAATCACTTGTCCGTCTAACCGGTCATTTCCCATTGATCAGTTAATCGAGCCACCTCATTTGTCCGCCTTCTGAAAAGTTCACTGGGGATTGGTTAATGGTTAAACACAAACCGAGATGTGCTCGATCTCAGCTTAAATGTTCTACTAAGTCCATCTCACTGTAAGAAGGAAAACAAGGTTCACTATCTGGTTTCCCTTCCAAGTTTCCACACACAACACAAATCTTGCAATTAATATTGGTTTGGCAGAAATATCTAAGCTACATAACGGCTTGGCAGACCATACCCAACCCACTGCATAACATAACAACAACCGACGTCAAAGGGGAAATATGCGTTTCGTAACAGCTGTCACATGAGGGTGAAACACCCGAGAATGACCTGGCTTTGAGTCAGCCAATCACGAGCCTTGAAAATAGACGCCGCCACGTAACCCAGATTTTGCACTCAGCTCGCACTCAGCTGCGCAAATTCTGTGCTCTGCGTGATTCGGGTGTAATACTGCCAAGAAACGTCGATTAGCTTAAGATTACACCCGAATCACGTGGACCGTTAAGGTGCATGGAGTACAGTACCGCCGAGCAAGACGTTTGTCACAAAACGCAGATACATTAACGCGGCCGGATCTTAGCATAACTCCCCAGGCGTGCGAAGTCAGTCAGGCGGAGTGGCGGGTGCGGTCAAAGGTCAGAATAACCACCAACTTCGACCATTTCAGCCTTATTCACGAGCCAGGTCATTCTCGGGGTTTTCGTGGTGGCAGTCAGAAAGTGCGATGTTCAATGTGTAGCGATGTGCGCAACCGGGTGCACGACGACTGAATGATGGAATTATGGAAAACAGCATGAATGAACGAATGAATGAATGAATGAATCATGAATAAATGGATGAATGAACGAACGAATGAACGAATGAATGAATGGAATTTTACTCCGTATCAGCCTTTGTAGGCTATGAAGGGCCGCTGACCACGAACATTCACTAGAGCTGGTTTGAGTAAAAGCAAACCGAGTCATGATATCACTGCGTATTCGCCTTTTACGAAACGCGTAGGGAGACGCGAGGGTCTATTCTTACCCCCAACCCACAGTGGGTCTATTCTTACCCCCAACCCACAGTGGGTCTATTCTTACCCCCAACCCACAGTGTGTCTATTCTTACCCCCAACCCACAGTGTGTCTATTCTTACTCCCAACCCACAGTGTGTCTATTCTTACCCCCAACCTACAGTGTGTCTATTCTTACCCCCAACCCACAGTGTGTCTATTTTTACCCCCAACCCACAGTGGGTCTATTCTTACCCCCAACCCACAGTGTGTCTATTCTTACCCCCAACCCACAGTGTGTCTATTCTTACAACCAACCCACAGTGTGTATATTCTTACCCCCAATTCACAGAGGGTCTATTCTTACCCCCAATTCACAGAGGGTCTATTCTTACCCCCAATTCACAGAGGGTCTATTCTTACCCCTAACCCACAGTGTGTCTATGCTTACCCACAACCCACAGTGTGTCTATTTTTACCCCCAACCCACAGTGTGTCTATTTTATCCCCCAACCCACAGTGTGTCTATTCTTACCCCCAATTCACAGAGGTTCTATTCTTACCCCCAACCCACAGTGTGTCTATTCTTACCCCAACAAACAGTGGGTCAATTCTTACCCCCAACCCACAGTGGGTCTATTCTTACCCCCAACTCACAGTGGGTCTATTCTTACCCCCAACCCACAGTGGGTCTATTCTTACCCCCAACCCACAGTGGGTCTATTCTTAACCCCAACCCACAGAGGGTCTATTCTTACCCCCAACCCACAGAGGGTCTATTCTTACCCCCAACCCACAGAGGGTCTATTCTTACTCCCAACCCACAGTGGGTCTATTCTTACCCCAACCCACAGTGTGTCTATTCTTACCCCCAACCCACAGTGTGTCTATTCTTACCGCCAATTCACAGAGGGTCTATTCTTACCCCCAAGCCACAGTGGAACTATTCTTACCCCCAACCCACAGTGTATATATTCTTACCCCCAAGCCACAGTGTGTCTATTCTTAGCCCCAATTCACAGAGAGTCTATTCTTACCCCCAAGCCACGGTGGGTCTATTCCTACCCCCAACCCACAGTGGGTCTATTCTTACCCCCAACCCACAGTGTGTCTACTCTTACCCCCAACCCACAGTGGGTCTATTTTTACCCCATACCCACAGTGTGTCTATTCTTACCCCCAACCCACAGTGTGTCTATTCTTACCCCCAACCCACAGTGGGTCTATTCTTACCCCCAACCCACAGTGTGTCTATTCTTACAACCAACCCACAGTGTGTATATTCTTACCCCCAATTCACAGAGGGTCTATTCTTACCCCCAACCCACAGAGGGTCTATTCTTACCCCCAACCCACAGTGTATCTATTCTTACCCCCAACTCACAGTGTGTCTATTCTTACCTCCAACCCACAGTGTGTCTATTCTTACCCCCAATTCACAGAGGGTCTATTCTTACCCCAACCCACAGTGTGTCTATTCTTATCCCCAACCCACAGTGTGTCTATTCTTACCCCCAACCCACAGTGAGTCTATTCTTACCCCTAACCCACAGTGTGTCTATTCTTACCCCCAACCCATAGTGGGTCTATTCTTACCCCCAACCCACAGTGTGTCTATTCTTACCCCCAATTCACAGAGGGTCTATTCTTACCCCCAATTCACAGAGGGTCTATTCTTACCCCAACCCACAGTGTGTCTATTCTTATCCCCAACCCACAGTGTGTCTATTCTTACCCCCAACCCACAGTGAGTCTATTCTTACCCCTAACCCACAGTGTGTCTATTCTTACCCCCAACCCATAGTGGGTCTATTCTTACCCCCAACCCACAGTGTGTCTATTCTTACCCCCAATTCACAGAGGGTCTATTCTTACCCCCAATTCACAGAGGGTCTATTCTTACCCCCATCCCACAGTGTGTCTATTCTTACCCCCAACCCACAGTGTGTCTATTCTTACCCCCAACCCACAGTGTGTCTATTCTTACCCCCAACCCACAGTGTGTCTATTCTTACCCCCAACCCACAGTGTGTCTATTCTTACCGCCAATTCACAGAGGGTCTATTCTTACCCCCAATTCACAGAGGGTCTATTCTTACCCCCAAGCCACAGTGGGTCAATTCTTACCCCCAACCCACAGTGGGTCTATTCTTACCCCTAACCCACAGTGGGTCTATTCTTACCCCCAATTCACAGAGGGTCTATTCTTACCCCCAACCCACAGTGGGTCTATTCCTACCCCCAACCCACAGTGGGTCTATTCTTACCCCTAACCCACAGTGTGTCTATTCATACCCCCAACCCACAGTGTGTCGTTTCTTACCCCCAACCCACAGTGTGTCATTTCTTACCCCCAACCCACAGTGGGTCTATTTTTACCCCCAACCCACAGTGGGTCTATTCTTACCCCCAACCCACAGTGGGTCTATTCTTACCCCCAACCCACAGTGTGTCTATTCTTACCCCCAATTCACAGAGGGCCAGGCCATTGGGACGCCGGCTGAAACATCCATTAGTTGGTGTGTATAATGATTATATGACTTCTTGAAGTGATCCATTAGGGCCCTGAAGTTTTAATGGTAAAAAATCAGCTTCCAATAATTTGTATAACACCGAAAGCAGAGAGATATCGTATGATAACAACACCATGTCGTTCTGAGATCTACACTCACCATCTTCCAGCACAAAAGCAGTCCTATCTCACGGAAGGCGATTTGGCGCGAAATGCAAAACATGCGATGGGAGTCAATTTGCATAATTGACATATATTTGCAGGAATGCACGCCAAAGACACAAACTTCTCACATTCTCAAATTATTTGCCTGAATACTACGATAGAATGCACGAAAATAAAATTTTAATTGCCTAAGTGGCATTTGTGTAGAAAAAAAAATAAGGCCGTTTTATCAAAATTACCTCTATCAAGTCGTCTTTCTGCCAACGGCTGTAACTCCTATGATCTGACGTTATTCACGCAGCGGCCATTTTGAAATCGAAAACGAGACAGGGTGGGTAAATTTAATGGCGGCCAGCGTCTATGGCGAAACCGAAGGCTTCATCATCACATAGACACTGCTGTGTTCCTTATTGCGAGAACAATGATCGACATGACGAGAACGCCAGACTGTCCTTTTTCACATTCCCCACAGACAAGAAGCAGAAGAAACTATGGATCTGGAAGATTCGGCGTGATCCTGGCAAAAAATTCTAGGTAACAAGAGCTTAGATTTAGGTCTTGTAAAAGCAAATAAAAAGTTAAATCATCTAACCAGAACATTCAAGATCCTCATAAAAACACCATATCTGTCATATCTTTTCATCAACTCAACTACACTTCTTACGAAATAAAGTCATTTCTACAACTTGAGATACGAATAAAAGCGACAAGGCTTCAGATAGTGCCTCACGAGGAGCGCACATGTTTGTGATGTAAAACGTGACCTTCATTACAGTACATGTATTAGTATTACACTACGAGTGATCTTATCCGATACCAGTTGATGTTTTACCCCACTGCTAAGATTATAATACAACCTTAGGAATATTTGTGTTGGACCTTTTACTGGTGAACGTATTTCATAGCATCAGACAATACTAGCATTGTACACGATGTCAACAGCAGGCAGGTTCGAGGACAACGATGTATTTATAATCTATCCTGGTGCCGCTGAGGTCCGCGCGTCAGCTATAAATAGAAGTACGAGAAGCTTGGATTTGTAAAATGTATTTCACGACCTATTGACGCAATCAACATACAGCTTTGATAAATTAAGACAGCCCAGGGTTATATTAGCGTTATAAATTAACGGCTTACTGACCTTATTTCAAGAAACACCATTCATAATGATCAACACTACGAACCAAGCAGACGAACACGATCGAACCGTAGCCACTACGCCAGCAGACGATCGAGATAACTAAATGTTTCATGTAGAACTCGAATGAGTTGTATTATAATCTTAGCAGAGGGGTAAAACATCAACTGGTATCGGATAAGATCACTCGTAGTGTAATACTGTAATGAAGGTCACGTTTTACATCACAAACATGTGCGCTCCTCGTGAGGCACTATCTGAAGCCTTGTCGCTTTTATTCGTATCTCAAGTTGTAGAAATGACTTTATTTCGTAAGAAGTGTAGTTGAGTTGATGAAAAGATATGACAAATATGGTGTTTTTATGAGGATCTTGAATGTTCTGGTTAGATGATTTAACTTTTTATTTGCTTTTACAAGACCTAAATCTAAGCTCTTGTTA
The DNA here is from genome assembly GCA_034096865.1 of Theodoxus fluviatilis. Taxonomy (NCBI): domain Eukaryota; kingdom Metazoa; phylum Mollusca; class Gastropoda; order Cycloneritida; family Neritidae; genus Theodoxus; species Theodoxus fluviatilis. The sequence goes on from JAWQFJ010001397.1 coordinate 53,595, forward strand.
CCTAGAATGTTTTGCCAGGATCACTCCGAATCTTCCAGATCCATAGTTTCTTCTGCTTCTTGTCTGTGGGGAATGTGAAAATGGACAGTCTGGCGTTCTCGTCATGTCGATCATTGTTCTCGCAATAAGGAACAAAGCAGTGTCTATGTGATGATGAAGCCTTCGGTTTCGCCATAGACGCTGGCCGCCATTAAATTTACCCACCCTGTCTCGTTTTCGATTTCAAAATGGCCGCTGCGTGAATAACGTCCATGATATTACGGTGTTCATGCTTATACAAAATCAGTCAGAAAATACTGCATCTTCAAACACATGAAAATCGAGAGAAGACTGATTTTGTGGTGGCTAGTCACAAAATGCATGCTCACACGAAAGCAGACGGCAACATACTCTGGTACTAGGTATAAGCTAAAACTCACTTGAGATCTCTAGGAAAGATGTGAAAACGTTGATTTTTCAGGTTGTTTGGCTTCGGACAGATGGTGAAACAGCGAGCGGACTACGACTTTGACATCTTCTTGGCTTACAGTGAACAGGTTGGTGAAATCGAATGAACACATTGGCAGTTGCTCGAATATTTACATGTGTCTCATTGTGTAGTTACCAAAAAAAAAAACACCCCTTATCCCTCGTCATATGTCCGTTACTATGTTTATTACAAAGTTAGAGGGGAGGGGGATCAAAGTAATAACCCTTTGTTATATTAAAACATTCTGCAGCTCTCTTGTGTGGAGGTGATGATTTCCAGTGGATGAGATAGAGTCAGTGATGGTTATAAAGGCTGCTTTTAAGACTTGCAGTAACGAGGAAAACAAAGTCAGCGGCTTTTTATCGTGAGACACTGCTCATTTCGGAATCTCTTCCCCTGGTGCGCGGTGTCACGTTAAAAATCCTATTCTAAAAATACATCCCACCAAGAGACATAAATAGATCTGGAAATCCCAAAGCAAGGGACGCAACTGTGTGTGACTGCTGCTGTCCTGCTCCTCAGGCACAAATTGACACCGCTCCCGCTATCCGCTACCCCCCCCCCCCCCCCCACCCCCACCCCCATTACGCCCCCCATGCTGGGGTTGACCTATTTTCAAAGTTAAGCCGGCCGTTACCACGGGGAGTCTGTAGGTTGGTGCTGGCCATCTCCGGTTACACTCACACGTGGCCAGAGATCAACAAAATCATCCCCACTATTAATAGATATCGGGAAAAGCGTCCATTGACCTGGGAAACCCTCTGAAATCCAAATGTAGAAAGGTGCGAACCAACTGTCCAATGAGCATGGCGAAATTAGCTTGTGGCGCGAAAGTGACATCAGATCTATTCATATCGACCAATGACAGTCTCTTGGTGGGATGTATTTTTAGAATAGGATTTTTAACGTGACAGGCCACACTCGTAGACTCGTCCGAGGAAAGGATCGCGGACCCCGCTCAGCTGGCAGGCCACGGCATCTGATTGGCTGTTTTGACATAGGCGAAAAACTCGAAAGAGAGCAGAGTCGCCTTGACGACTGCTGCAAATATGATATTCATCGTAACCCAATTCAGCTAAAAGCGCATTGTGCACACTGGTGTGTCACTTATTTCCACTTTATTGTCATTCTGTGGCCGTAAATACCGTCCAAGATTCGTATTTGAGCTAACGAGCACGTGATAATATGGTTCTCATTCTGTGTGAGAGTCACTGTGAATTAAACGACCAACATTGCATCCCTTACCTCGCACGGGGTCCACGAGTGCGGCGCACCAGAGGAAGGGATTCCTTCATTTCTCGTCCAAAGACAAACAGAAGCCATAGAAATGTGACATGGATGCATGCAAACAGTTCTTTTTGCCTATGTTGCTCTTGTAAAACAAATGTACTAGGTCATGTACTTGCATTGTCAAGTGTGTGGGTGTGGGTGTGTGTGAGTGTGTGTGTGTGTGTGTGTGTGTGTGTGTGTGTGTGTGTGTGCGCGCGCGTGCGAACGTGCATCCGTATGTGCTTTCGTGTATCTGCTAGTGTCTGCCGCTGCGTCCTTCTGTATATCTCTCTGTGTTAGCCCAATTGTGTTTATCTGTTTGAATCAGTTACCTCTTTTGAATGTAGATTTTCTGCCTTTTTACTTTTTCCTCTCCCTCTCTCTCTCTCTCTCTCTCTCTCTCTCTCTCTGTCTCTCTCTCTATCCTCGCGTCTTGCTCGGCTCTTCTCATCTTTCTCTATCTCTCCCCCCTCTGTGTCTCAGATTCTCTTTCTCGGTCTCTGTCTCGTCCTCTTTCTCTTCCGTCTCTCTCGTTCTCTCTCTCTCGTCTCTGTCTCTGTCTCTCTCCTTTCTCTCCGCGCGCACTATCATCAAAGCTCAAGCGACTCTCAGGATCTTATCTCTCTCTCTCTCTCTCCTCATCTCTCTCTCCTCTTCTCTCTCCATCCTCTCTCTCTCTCTCTCTCTCTCTCGCTCGCTCTCTCTCTTGCTTTTCCCCTCCACCGTTCTCTTTATCGGGGTGTGAGGGTGTGTGGCGTGTTGGGTGCCACCCGCCCCGACGCTGCCGTGTGTGCAGTGTCAGTGTGTGTCCGTGCGTCCCGCTCGTGTGTGTGTGCGTTTCGGCGTGTGGTGTGCGTGTCTGTGCGTGCGCCCCGCCGTCGCGGCGTCTGTGTTTTGTGTTGACTAGTCGTGGTCGTGGTCTGGCCTGTCGTGATCTGGTCTGTCCTCTCCGTGGTTGCTGTCACACGGCGTCTTCTCTCCTTCGTCTCCTCTCTCTCCTCTTCCATCGTCTCTCTTACTAGTAATGTCGCTCTCTTCCTCTCCATCCTCCTCTATCTTCTCTCTCTCCTCCTTCGCCTCGCTCTATCCGTACCCCCCTCCCCCCCCTCGCTCCTCCTTCTCCGCCCCCCTCCGCACCCCCTCTCTCCCTCCTCCTGCCCCTCTGCTCTCTACTCCCTCCTCCGATCCCCCTCCTCTTCTCCCTCCTCACTGCTCCCACATCTGTGCCCTCTCCTCATGATTCCTGCCACCCACCACGCCTCTCTCTCCTCTCACGCGCCTCCCCCCCAATCCTCTCTCCTCGTGTCTCTCCCTCCCTCCCCTCTCCTCTCCTCCTCCTCCTCCCCATCGTAATCCTTCCTCACTCCTCCAGCTCTCGTCTCCGCCCCATCTCTCATCCTCACTCGCTCCCCCCACCCTTCTTTCTATCTGCTTCTCTTGGTCTACTGTATTCTCATACAGTATGGCATACAATACATTGGTGACGCTTTGCAGTCGACGACAGAATGGACCCTGCGTACGTGGCGGGTAGTTGAGCTGCGTGTGACGGGCTCAGCTGGGAGCCAGGCGGGGCTTGCCGAGTGTTCCTGGCGAAGGGCAGAGGGACGTACCAATTGCACGAGCGCCTTCGTCAAGGCTGGAGGAGAAATCATCAGGTGCCGGTGACCAGCAGTTGGAGAGTGCATACTTCGTAGCTTCACACCTGCATTTCTACAGGTTGAGACATTTGTGGAGGACTCGTCACGTGGTGCGACACAACCTCTTCTTGATCTCAACCGAACGATGGCTTATTGTAGCGTTCATCACAGATGTTACAAGGATAAAGGCGAAAGAGTGATGGTTTGACTAGCGACACTGATCACCGACCTTTCTTGGAACTCAAATCCCTTTACGTGTTACAACAACATCATCAACAACAACAACAATAACAACAACAACAATAACAACACCTATAAGACCTCGCGATGTGAAGGAGGAGAGGGAGGAGGTGGAGGAGTAGGACTAGACGAGGAGGAGGAAGAAGAAGACGAAGAAGGTTAGCAGAAGAAGAAGAAGAGGAAGAAGAGAGTGGAGGACAGGAGCTGATGGATGGAGAGAGAGACAAAAGGAGGTGAGGAGCCGAGGACGAGGGAGGAGGAGGAGGAGCGAGGAGGTAGTGGAGGTGGGAGGGGTAGGGGAGGAGGAGGAGAGGAGGAGAGAAGAGGAGTGCGGAGGACACGGCAGGAGGAGGCAGTGAGGAGGAGGAGGAGGAGGAGGAGGAGCAGCAGCAGCAGGAGGAGCAGCAGCAGCAGCAGGAGCAGGAGGACGTGATGAATGAAGAGTACGGAGACGACAAAGAGGCAGGCAGTGACAAGCAGGATGAGAAAAATGAATACGAATCGACGACGATGACGACAATGATGACAACAACGACGAAATTTGCAACTCTAAGACCCGAACAAAGGCAGCTGAACGATGTCAGGAACAGCAGTTGTTGGCGCTTCAACGCATCATCGCGATTTCCACGGCTGTCCCCCATGATGACTTCGGCTGGCCTGAAAGCAGGAAACATCTCGCAACGTTGCTTGCACGTAACGGTCCACCAGAGTTCACACGTGACGGAGAACTGCCCAGTTGGAGCTAGGTATTCCTGCAGGTTGAACACTTGAACATTTGGACCGCATTCTGCTTTCAGGACGAGTGGTGTGAGTTCATGGTGAACACCGGAGTCCGCTCTGTCAACAGCCTGAAC